>QJPP01003491.1:0-191802 GCA_003996215.1 Jaltomata sinuosa
CCATGGACCTTGCCATCCGGGCAAGGGGCTACGGGCTTCATGTGCCAGAGGAAGGGTATACGGTGGAGTAGAGGTATACGGACAGTGTCCTTCCATGGAACCTACCTGCTGGGCCGGATCGGCACCGGAGGAGGTACATACAGAGATACCATTTCACTTGAGATCTTCATGCATCATATCATTCATTGTTTGAGGCTCCACCCTTGTTGTTGTTTGTTGATTGTACGCTCCGGTAGTATGGGATGCCGGAGGGTTTGTTTTCACTTGTTTGTGTTCCTCGGTTGTATGGGCGGCCGGGGGACTGTAGGTAGACTCTTGCTATTTACTTACAGAATTGTTTCCTGTTACGGTTAAATATGAAATTGGTTACTGCTAAACTGTTAGTTTCTGGATTTGAGATTGATATGATTAGTTGAGTTCGATTCATGTCTCTGAACATGCCTATCATTACTCTTTCCCTCTTCTTCTTACACTTGAGGTTATCGGTATACCGTCCATTTCATAAACTTATTATGTATACACTGTTATTGCAAGGACCCCAGGTGCGTTATTTCTTACTTTCACCTGTGCCTATGGTGTGTATATTCTGCTTACTGGCCTCACATGTGGTTCTGTTGATTTCCCTCTGGGCTAGTTCCTGTGTACCTTTCGTTGATTTCTGTGACTGCTTGCTTCTATTCTGTCTGTTACTACGCTTTTATCTTATATGTGCCCAGTCGGCCTATGATACCTACTGGGTACCTTATGCTTCGCATTTGGTGCTCACCCCTACCCCCTGCATCTTTGAGTGCAGATCCTAGCGTGGGCCATCGCCGTTAGATCGCTGTGATTCGTGCTTGGAGATCTGTTGGGGACTACTTCAGGCTGAGGGTGAGCTCTTGGCGATCGGAGCTTAGCTTTAGTTTATCTTTTGCTTCATGTACTCTATTACCATTCAGAGACATCTGTATATATAGTTTTGGTTTATTTGCACTCCATGTATGTAGTTTGTCTCTACACTATGATACCAGGTCTTGGGGTTTGGTTTAGTTTCCGCATATGTATATATTTATATTCCTTTTATCTGTTCTCCCCGTCTTGTTCCCTTACTATTAGATAGTAGCCCATTGGTAACTGTTCTGGGCTACGGGGATTGGTTCACCTACCGGGGGTTGTAGGTGCCATCATGACCGAGAAATTGGGTCGTGACAACTTTGGATAGATATAGTCTGTTGTATAGCTACTCCATACTTTAGTAACTCTTGTACTAGTGACACCAGGTCCGGGTTGGTTCTCGTGTATGTTTTGTCTTCTTAGTCACTTTAGGGCCAACTTTTGTATATTTAGTATAGTTGGTATGTATATATTCTATTAGACCTATCTCCCTTATTGTTTTCTTCCACTTTTCTTACTTTAACTGCTTTGATTGTCATCCGTATTGTTGGGTTTGACTTGCCTACTTGGGGGTTATCTAGTCGCCATCATGGCCAGGTTTTGAGTTGAAGATATGGAGGCATTATCTTTATGGCGTACATTGTGAGATCTTCACTGACCATCATAGTCTTTAGTACATTTTTAGCCAGAAGGATCTAAATTTAAGGCAGCGTAGGTGGTTGGAGATACTGAAAGGACTATGATATCTCTATTCTTTATCACCCAGGCAAGGCAAATGTGGTAGCGGATGCCTTGAGCCGAAAGACAGTGAGCATGGGTAGCTTGGCTTTCTTAGTGACAGAAGAGCGACCTTTAGCTTGGGACATCCAGTCCTTGGCTAACGGTTGGTCAGACTTGATATTTCTGAGATGAGCTGTATTCTTGCTTGTGTTGAGGCTAGATCTTCCCTGTTGGAGTAGATTCAGGCACAACAGTTTGATGATGCAAGGTTGAGGATTATTCGTGACAAAGTATTGAGTGGTGAGGCTAGGAAGGCGAGCTTAGATTCAGAGGCTCTTTTGAGGATCGAGGGTCGTATCTGCGTTCCTATGGTTGGTGACTTGGTTGGATTGATCTTGGAGAAGGCTCATTGTTCTAGATACTCCATTCATCCTAGGGCAGCTAAGATGTATCATGACTTGAGGCAGCACTACTGGTGGTGTGGGATGAAGAGGGATAATTCAGCTTTTGTGTCTAGGTGCTTGAAATGTCAGCAGGTGAAGTTTGAGCACTAGAGGCTAAGAGGATTGTCTTAGAGGCTACCCATTCCAGAGTGAAAATGGGAGCGGATAGCTATGGACTTTGTAGTTGGTTTGGCATGTACCTTGCGAAGATTTGATGCTATTTAGGTCATCGTGGATAGGTTGACAAAGTCTACATTCCTTCTTGCCGGTTCAGACTTCCTATAGTTCTGAGAGTTTGGCTCAGATCTATATTCAAGCGATTGTCCATTTGCACGGTGTGCCAGTTTCTATCATATTTTACCATGGTAGTCAGTTCACTTTGAATTTCTAGAGGTCTATTCAGAGAGAGTTGGGTACTAAAGTTGAGCTTAGCACCGCTTTTCATCCACTAACAGATGGTCAGTTAGAGCATACCATTTAGGTTCTAGAGGATATGTTTCAAGCCTGTGTTATTGATTTCGGGGGTTAGTGGGACCAGTGTTTTGCCTTGGTAGAGTTTGCATTTAATAATAGTTACTCTTCCAGTATTCAGATGGCTCTGTTCTAGGATTTATATGGTAAGCGGTGCAGATCTCCAGTGGGTTGGTTTGATGCTTTTGAGGTTAGGCCGTGGGGTTCTGACTTGCTTTGTGATTCTATGGATAGAGTTTGGGTCATTCAGGAAAGACTTCGCACTGCCTAGAGTAGGTAGAAGAGTTATGCTGACCGGAGAGTTTGAGATTTAGAGTTCATGGTTGGTGACAGTATGTTCTTCGTGTGTCACCCATGAAGGGCGTGATGAGGTTCGGGAGGAAGGGTAAGCTCAATCCGAGATTCATTGGGCCACTCGAGATCCTTCATCATATTCGGGAGGTTGCGTATGATTTGGCGTTGCCTCCTGCTCTCTCCAGTGTTCACCCTGTTTTTCATGTCTCTATGTCGCGTCGATATATTTTGGATGAGTCTCACGTGCTTCAGTTAGAGTCGGTTCAGTTGGATGAGTCCTTAGCTTTTAAGGAGGAGCATGTTGCAATTTTGGATAGGTAGGTTAGAAAGTTGAGGTCCAAGGAGATTCTGTCAGTTAAGGTCCAGTGGCGGCATCGTCCCATCGAGGAGTCTACTTGGGAGATTAAGACCGATATGCGGAACTGCTATCCTCGCCTTTTTGAGTCTTCATGTACTATTTTTTCTCTAATTTTTGAGGATGAAAGACCTTTTAGTAGTGGATGTTGTAATGACCCACCAGGTCATTTTCCTATTTTTCATGCTTTTTCTATATTTTTGAGCTTTCCCACATCGGCTACAGGTCATTTATGACTTACCGGGACTGATGGTTCAGTTCCTGGGCTGTTCGTTAGGTCATTATGACCATTTCCCTATTTTAGAACTTGAACTTAGAAAATCATTAACTTCGATCAACTCTATTGGTAAACGTGCTCAAAATTGAATTTCGACAGTTTCGTTGGCTCTGGAATGGGTTTTTTGGTCTAGTGGGACCCTTAGTTTGGGTCTGAGTGCTTTCCGTTTGGCTTTGTGTTGTTTTCAAGATAATTTGGTGTATGGGGTTGACTTTGGTCAATATTTAGAGAAGACGGCCTCTGATGGAAATTCTATCGGTAATGTTAGCTCCGGAATGTCGACTTTAGGTTAGGGGAACCTTTGGTTCGGTCCTGAGGCTTCTGGACTTATATTTGGTATTGGGCATGGGGCCTACTTTTTGTTAAACCTACCTCTATTGGGGTTTTCATCAATTTCGTTTAGTCTAGAATGCCGTTTTTAGTTGAATAACTCAGCTCGTTTTTGTTCGCGGGACCCCGAATGGATTCCTAGGGGTCCATCCATTTCAAAGTTGGCTAAAAACTTAGCTGTTGCAACAACTGTTGCTGGTATGGCACCACGAGGGGTGCCTGGCCGCACCTGCGCTGGCCTGTGCACGCCAACGGCGCCTTGGGCGCTATGGCGTGGCCTCCCCTGCGCCTGCATGGATGCACCTGCGCTAGGCGCTGGCAGCTTATAAGCTGGCCACTCCTTCACTTTATCTTTTCTTCAACACTTTGCACTCATTTTCCTTCTATTAAAAATAGCTCCAAACCTCCATTTTTCCTCCTAGTTCATCCTATTGCTTGGTGGTGTTCATATTTCTAGTCTGTGGTTCGTCCGAGTTCGTTAAATTGGTAAGTTTCCGCCCCTAAAATCTCTCATTCTCCATTGTTGTCTCCTTTGATCAAGAGGACTTCAGGGCTGTTTTGGGCCCCAAAATGAGTCTCGTTCGTGCTCAACTTCTGGGTATGGGTTCCCTAACCCCTTACAAATATAATTGTGATTTTTATTTTCTGTTTTGTCACGTGGGCCCTGAGGGTCATTTTCTGACCCAATTTCTGGCCTGATTTTCCGTATAGTAATATGGGTGTCATTCTTCTCGTCTTGACACCTGGATTATGTTCTTGATAGCATGGCAGCTTTTTGAGGCTATTTGGAAGGGGAAGGCACATTTCTGAAGGTTCGTGCTTGCAGTTCGGCCCCAAGGTAGGTTACGATTTACTTTCCTAGATTGAGTTTAGTTAGATTTTATATTATATATGTTACTGGAATGTTAGGTTCGACTCTAGGTAGAATGATGCTTAAATCATGTTACGTGTATTATTTGGCCATTTTGGATCATAGATTAGAATTATTCATGTTATCCTTAGTCTAGGAGCCCGTAGTATTGTTGTGCCTATTATAGAATCCTTAGTATGCTTTTAGGAGATTTTAGAGGTAGAGTGGTTGCTCTTAGTTGCTTTTGTAGTATTTTCCCATTCTCCCCGCTTTATTTTACCGTTGTGCGTAACTGTGGGCCCGAGGCTATAGCTTGAATTTGGGCAGAGTTTCCAGGTCAGTTCTCTTGATTGGAGGATATTTTTGCCCTGTTTTGTCCTGTTGTGTGCTATATTCTCTGAATGTGGAGATTGCATGCTCATTCTGCATTCTCATGCCATCTTTATAGAAAGGGGTGATTTTTGAGGTTTTTGGTTCCAAACTTGAGATTCACTGCATTTACTATGATTTTCGAATCTTAAAGGAAAGTATGTTGGTTTTTACTATTGGTTTTGGAAAGAAAAGGAAAAATACTATTTTATGCCAGTCTGAGGGACGTTTCTGGACCTCTTCTCCGTTAACTTTTCTGTTGATGAGTCCGATGATCAATTCCGGGCGCCTGCATATGTTGATGAGTCCAATGTTAAATTTTGGGCGCCCGATGTAATATTTCAGGTTTTACTTTCTATGCATATGTTGATGAGTCCGATGTTAAATTTCATGCACCCGATACGTTATTCTGGGTTTTACTTTTATACATGCATGTATCATATCATCTCCCTTCACATTGTATTGGCTTGAGTATATTTGGATTGTCGGTTGCTTGGCTTGATTCTGTTGTTATTTCCCTTTTTGGTGGTTCGGTTAGCTCTGTTTACTATTTTATAACTAGATTTAGGTGGATCCGTGCAATTAGTTTACTTTCCTGTAATTTATATTATATACTATCTTTCTGCGTTTGGTCGGCCTATGATACTTACTGTGTACCCGTTGCTTTGGTACTCATACTACACTCTGCATCTTTTTTTTGATGCAGCACCTAGTACGAGCCAGCCTCATTGACCCTTCCTTCTTCGAGGCCTGCTGGAGTTTAGGTCGCGGTGAGCACCTGGTGCTTTGGAGACTTTACATGCTTTCTATCTTATATTTCTGTCTATATTTTGTATTTTTGATAGATAGAGTCTGTTGTATAGCTACACCGTAGTTTAGTCACTCTTGTACCGGTGACACCAGGTCCGGGTTAGTTCTCATGTATGTTTTGTATTCTTGGTCACTTTAGGGCCGTCTTTTATATATCTAGTACAGTTGGTATGTATATATGCTATTGGCCCTATCTCCCTTATTTTTGTCTTTTACTTTTCTTACTTTAACTGCTTTGATTGTCTTCTGCATTGTTGGGTTTGGCTTGCCTACTGGGTGGTTACGTAGGTGTCATCATGTCCCAGTTTTGGGTCGTGACAGCTGCTGTTGCAATATTTCAGTCCCCTTGGCCTATATTTTTTGCCTTCATTTGACCTGTACACCTGTTCATTTTTCTGAAGTGTATTTCAAATCCTTTGGGGTCTTGCGGGGTCATGACTCGAGGAACTGTTCGATGGTCACTAGCCCACTCAAAATGCAAAGGGAGGTGGAGTCCGGAGTAGACTTGAAGGGTTACATGCATGAAAAGATGAAAGAAAAATGGATTAATATCAAACCCAAATAAATATAAAGAACCTTTAGTCGAGAAGCAGTATCAAGGCAACAAGAAGCGATCAATTTCTATATTTTTAGCATCTAAAGAATCGAAACATAGCCGTATCCATTTATGAATTCAAGGAAATAAAAAGTTATGGGATCTTATTATGCTATTGCATATGGTAATTCAGAAGAAGAAATGATAACTCCTAGCTCCTAACATCATGAGTTTATTCAAAGAAGAGAAAAATCACGTATCTCAACTATTACTTGACATCTATACCAAAGAACAGACCAATTCACCATCACGCCCTCCTTAATCGAGCAAGCAAGAATCAAGCAAATAGACCATCAACCTAACAACCTGGTTTCTATCAATTTGGTTCTGATATCTTTACATACCATGCATCACATGAGTGGCTCCTTAGTTATCTTAGCACAGAAAACACACAAGGCTAAGACAAAGAACTTACGAGATCATGCTTAGGGATTTATACTTAAACATGGTTATTCAATTCATGCTTTAGAATTAGTAACAAGACAACATGGTTCAAGACTTAAATTTGATGAGTTTTTTTCAAATTTCAAGTAAAAGGTTATGATCAGATAGGAGCAAAGCTAGTTGTTTCTAATAGATTTTATATATGTAAGCTAAACATAAGGACCTTATAATGAAATCCTCAACCAACCTTAAAAGAGACAACTTTTGCTTAGCAGTACCCAAGCATGACACATAAGAGATGAAGGGAAAAGAATGGAAGCCATATTAAAATTAAATCATATAACTACAGAAACATTGAACCTACACTGATAGTGACCGATTCATGATCATCAAAACATAGCGAACTTGTCAGGTTTTAAAGCAAGGAGAAATAGTTTGTTTTGAGCAAAATTTGAATGCATAAGGCATAGAACACACATTATACACCACTAGAAGGCAGAACCGATGATTCTAAGCTAGGCAAAGAGCAGAAGAAAATCAACCCAACCAATTCTTGAAACAACCTCATAATTTAATCTGATAACCAAATTCATACGTCCTTGCATCATCGAACCTAGGTGTTTAAAAGAAGAGAAAATCACGGCTAAGTAAAACAAACACAAACACTAAAATGACTAAGTCATGCTCCTAAATACCAACTAAACCAATAAAGGGGAGTTGGGTTTACCTTTCTTAGAGCACCAAAAGGGACCACGAGCTTCGTTGGAACTCTTTGATACCACCAAAAATTGACCGCGAGTTCTCTAGCCAGAAAATCTTAAGCTTAAAGGAGTCTTACAAGAATTTATTAGCCTTTTTAATGCTTCCCACAACTGAAAAATAGTGGGGTATTTATAGGAAAAGATGGAAGTTCTCAATTGGGTATTCAACGATGTGGGAGAACCAAAATGGGGGGGGGGGGGCGAATCTAAGGATGTTTTTGGAAAAAGACTTAGAATATTTGAATTCCCTTGCTAGATAAGTCTTGTAGTGAGTTGTGCATATACAAATTGTATGAATTTCTCAAAAAAATTCAAATAATAATGTAAAATTGAGAGGATAATATTACTCTTGAACAACTTTAGAAGCTTCCCTTGCACAGAGTCTTGTGCTACACACATGACCTTGTACAAAATAGGTGAGAATGGAGGGAAAACGAGATGGAAGATGAAGGCGGCACTAGGGTTTTGGTTGATGTCATTTGAGGGGGAAAAATATGCTTAAAGGGGTTATTTTGTTCTCTGTGTGGAGAAGAAGAGGTGAAGAGTAGTATAAGGGAAGGGGATTGGACTGGACTGAGTCAACCAGAATTTATGTGGTCTAAAAAATTAATTCTTGAGTATAAAATTAACTAATGGAAAAAGGGTTCACGATGCAAAATGTGGCCAGATTCAATTTAAAAAATGACCAAATTGAAGTGATTTAATGAAATTCGACCATAATTGTACTGACCCTTCCGGTCATTTATGAGTTTTCACCTTTCTTGTACCGTTAGAGATTGTTTGTAGCAGCCCCAAGTCATTTAAGGCTTGTCGGGACCAGTAGTTTGGTGCCCGAGTCTTTTGTTTGGTCTTTATGATCGTATGATAAGTTTTGAAGTCAAGCAAGTCGGCAAAAGTTATCGTAAGTTTCTTAAATAAATTTTCTGGACTTTGGGTCAAATGTCTCAGAGCTTTTCTCTCAATATAAAAGAGTTAGAAGTCCCCCAACCCACCAAATCGAAGGTCTACAAGTCTAGTTTCCAACGCACAAAACCTCACGTCCAACCGATCTTGGATTAAAGAGTTATGACTGTTTTACCGCGGACTGTCTGACAGAAACCGGGTCGCGAACCGGGTCGGGTCAAAATTGATTTAAAGCCTCCAATTCACGTTTTAAAATACCATTTCAGTTCTGAAACAGAGAGAAAACATAATGGAGGGTTCCAAGAGAGTTCTTGAGTGATCAAGGTGCATTTTTGGTGATTTCTATCGCTAAAGTTTGTCCCCGTGCCTAGAAACGCGACCTCTACGCGTGGCAACCATTTTCCCGTTCGATAAACCACGTTTGGAGCTGGTTTCAAAAGATAGGAATTGGTATTTCTTGGTGTTTATTCAATCTTTACACTTGGTTTGCTATGGTAACCATCTCGGGGCTCTTTTATGATCGTTTTTATGAAATTCTACGGAAGTTTTGTTAAGTTATGATTCTTTTGGGAAATCTGACAATTTAAGCTTAATTATGAACTGTTTATAGGTGAGTATAAGCTGCGTATATATAGTGTTTGCGAAGCTTAGGACGTAAGGAACAAATTCCGTGAAGGAACTATGGGCATTCCGGCGTTCGTTGGAAGGTATATTTGTCATTTTGGAGCTTCTTGGAGTGGTTCGAGCTTGGACATCGTCGTCCTGGCTGCTTGTCATTGGACAAAGGTAGGTTATAGTTTAAACTCCCTAGAATTAGCATATATTGGATAAAATAATACTAGCTGACATCCTTGGGTTGGATTATTAGGTTGGTACCACAGACCTTGACCGCTTTATTCATGTCTGCCTACTTTTGTTCCTCTGTTGCTTGTAGTACTTGCTGATACGTTTTATTTACCCTTGTGGTCCTGTGAGGCCTTGTTGACTCTGGAACATAGAAGGTGGGATATTTGGAATGTCCGCGAGTCCCGGGCGTAGAATTATCCTTCTAGGCTGGTTATGCTTGCTGAGTATTTATCGGCCTATGTAGGGTCGATAGGTTGATTGTGAGCTGCTGGGAAGCTATTGTGTTTGATCATACCATTTCCATGCATATAAAGAGGTTATATCCATGTTTTACTATGGTTTTTATCTTCGGGCCTACTAACACTATTTTCTAAACCTTGCATGGCCCCGTGGGCCCATTTTTGATGGAAATGAATTGGAAATGGTTTGATTTAACTTGTGAATATTCTTGGGTAAAAGAAGGTAAAATTATGATTTATATCACCAGTTTTACGATTAACGCTAGACTCGGCAGGGTCGGGGTGCTAGTTGAGTTTTATTGCTACTTGAGATGATTTTAGCCTCGGTCAAACCGAGCACTTGAGATGACTTTCTTCTGTTTAGACACGGTTATGCCCGGGCACCCTTGGAGGGGTTTTTGAGATATTTTCCCACTACTTTAGTCCTGGACAGGGTCTGGGAATGCATATTCGAGACTGGGTCTCTATCTTGAACTCGGACATGCTTCCGGATGACATGTTTTGATATTGAGTTTTAGTGTGGGGTCGGGGACCTCCATGGACCTTGCCATCCGGGAGTGGGGATTCGGGCTACGTGTACCGAAGGAAGGGTATACGGCGGAGTAGAGGTATACGGGCAGTGTACTTCCATGGAACCTACCTGCTTGGCCGGATCGGCACCGGAGTAGGTACATACAGAGATACCATTTCACTTGAGATCTTCATGCATCATATCATTCATTGTTTGAGGCTCCACCCTTGTTTGTTGTTTGTTGATTGCACAATCTGGTAGTATGGGATGCCGGAGGATTTGTTTTCACTTGTTTGTGTTCCTCGATTATATGGGCGGCCGGGGGACTATAGGTAGACTCTTGCTATTTACTTACAAAATTGTTCCTTGTTACGGTTAAGTATGAAATTGGTTACTGCTAGGCTGTTAGTTTCTGGATTTGAGATTGATATGATTAGTTTAGTTTGATTCCTATCTCTGAGCATGCCTATCATTACTCTTTCCCTCTTCCTCTTACACTTGAGGTTACCGGTATACCGTCCATTTCGTAAACTTATTATGTATACACTGTTATTGCAAGGACCCCAGGTGCGTTGTTTCTTACTTTCACCTGTGCCTATGGTGTATATATTCTGCTTGCTGGCCTCACATGTGGTTCTGTTGACTTCCCTCTGGGCTAGTTCCTGTGTACCTTTTGTTGATTTCTGTGACTACTTGCTTTTAGTCTGTCTGTTACTATGCTTTTATCTTATATGTGCCTAGTCGGCCTATGAAACCTACTGGGTACCTTATGCTTCGCATTTGGTGCTCACCCTACCCCCTGCATCTTTTGTTGCAGATCCTTGTGTGGGCCATCACCGTTAGATCACTGTGATTCGTGCTTGGAGATCTGTTGGGGACTACTTAAGACTGAGGGTGAGCTCTTGGCGATCGGAGCTTAGCTTTAGTTTATATTTTTCTTTATTTACTCTATTACCATTCGGAGACATCTGTATACGTTGTTTTGGATCGTTTGTACTCCTTATATGTAGTTCTAGCTCTATACTATGATACCAAGTATTGGGGTTTGGTTTAGTTTCCGCATATGTATATATATTCCTGCTATCTATTCTCTTCATCTTGTTCCCTTACTTTTGCTTATTAAACTATTCTTTAATTTATTTGTTAGATAATAGACCATTACTAACTGTCCTGGGCTATAGGGATTGGTTCTCCTACTGGGGGAATTGTAGGTGCCATCATGACCGAGAAATCAGGTCGTGACAACTTTGTATTAGAGCTCTAGGTTCACCGGTGTCATCGGTATAAGAGCCAATGTCTAGTAGAGTCCTGCGGATCGGAGCAGAGACATTCGTACTCCATCTTCGGGATGCTACAGTGACATTTTAGGAAATTTGACTCTTTCATTGCTTTTGTTTCGTGTGTACGACCCTTGAAGTTTCGGGAAATCTCATTTGTTCTACTTCATTCTTCCGTAGATGGTTCGTACGAGATCATCGGCATTAGGTGGAGATGAGCCTCCCACTCCATTTAGGGGTCGATGATTCCCTCGAGCAGCGGCACCTGCTAGAGCTTCTAGAGTTGAGATAGAGCCCGAGAAGCATATGGATTAGGGGGCAGCCAGGTACCACCAGCTCCAGTACCAGCTCCAGCGCCCACTTCTGTGCCAGCTCCAGCCACAGCTCTTCCTCCAGATATTCGGGGATTACTATTACAGCTTTTGGGTATGATTGGAGAGCGGCCTTCTGAGGTAGCATAGACATCCGCTCAGGGGGGAGCCCTGTATGCATAGAGTTCACGAGCACAGCCTGCTACTGCGGCTCCCCATGTGGAGGTCATTCTGATCCCATCTATTGCACAGCCTCTTACTCCTCACCCAGCTATGATTGAGTCAGAGCAGAAGGCGTTGGATAGGTTTTTGAGGTTAGCACCTCCGAGGTTTGCTGGTACTTATGGACAGGATCCACATGAATTTATTACTACCTGTGAGGATATGTTGCATCATTTGGGTTTGTTGGAGACTCACGGGGTTGGTTATACTACCTATCAGTTGGAGGGCCCAGCGAAGTTATGGTGGAGGGCCCAGGTTGCTTGTAGACCGCCATCGTCACCTCCTTTGACCTGGTCTGAGTTTTATGAGGCCTTTATGGCCAAGTTCTTTCCTTAGAGTGATCGTGAGCGTCGCATAGAGCAGTTTACTCACCTGATGCAGGAGTCTACGATTGTCTCAAAGTATGAGATCCATTTTCATTAGCTAGCACCATTTGGAGATATGAACATTTCTACCGAGGCAGATAGGATTCGCAGATTTGTATGGGGTTTGAGGCCAGAGATCAGGCAGCCAGCTGAGATATTGATTGCCGGTGGTCGGTTATTTCAGACTATCACAGACTATGCCCGTACTGTGGAGGACTTACAGCGATATGATCATGGGTACAGAGATAAGAGGCCTTGACATCAGGGTGACTACAGTGGTTCCAGATATGGTGGTAGAGGTTCTGGCCAGTGGGGCTGGGGTTATCAGCCACAGCAGCACCAGGGCCAGTACAGCCGACCAGTTCAGGCTTCCCTTCAGACTTCCAATAATACCCAGTTTGAGTAGGGTCAGAGCAACCATCAGGGCTATATCGGCCAGTCTTCGAGGGGTACAACTTATAGGACATCAGGCCGTAGTGGATATACGGGACCTGCTAGTTCATCCTGACCAAGTAGGCCTCCAGGGGATTGTTTTAATTGTGGTGTGATTGGGCATTTTGCTAGAGATTGCCCTCAGCAGGGTACTATTCAGCCAGTCGAGCCTTTATGAGCAATTCAGCCTCCGTCTAGAGGGGGTGGTCGTCAGGCTAGGGGTGGTGCTCCGCGTGGTAGAGCAGGTGGTAGGGATGGCGGTCGATCAGGTGGAGGTTGTCATCAGTTTTACGCGGTCCCTAGGAGACCAGAGGTAGAGGCCTCAGATGCTGTGATTACAGGTACGATTTCTGTGTTCCATCAGTCTGCTATGGCTTTATTTGATCCTGGATCCACTTGTTCATATGTATCTGCCTACTTTGTGCCTTGTTTGGGGTTGGCTAGTGAGCCATTATCTGTTCCTGTTTCTATTTCGACCGCAGTAGGAGATTCTTTAGTAGTGGATCAGATTGTGAGATCTTGTATGATATCTATTCATGATTCATAGACTTGGGGTGATTTGATGATCCTTGATATGCTAGATTTTGATGTGATACTGGGCATGGACTGGTTATCCCCTCACCGTGTGGTTTTGGATTGTTATACTAAGACCATTACCATAGCTGTTCTCGGTGTATCCCCGGTTGTATGACAGGGTTCTGTTAGCCATGCACCGTCTGGGATCATCTCTTGTCTTCGAGCTAGGAAGTTGATTTCCTGTGGATGTTTAGCTTATCTAGCATATGTCCGAGATGCTAGTGCTGACCCTACGTCTCATAAGTCTGTTCCTGTGGTTAGAGACTTCCTTGATGTGTTTCCTACTGACCTGCCAGGCCTTCGACTTGAGAGAGATATTGATTTTGCTATTAAGTTAGAGCCGGGCACCATGCCTATTTCTATTTCTCCTTACCGTATGGCTTCGGTTGAGTTGAGGGAGCTTAGGAGCAGCTCCAGGATCTGTTAGCTAAGGGGTTTATTAGACCGAGTATGTCACCTTAGGGTGCTCCTGTTCTCTTTGTGAAGAACAAGGATGGGTCGATGCGCATGTGTATTGATTATCGACAACTGAATAGGGTGACAGTGAAGAATAGGTATTCGATGCCGAGGATTGATGACTTTTTTGACTAGCTTCAGGGTTCAGTCGTGTTTTCAAAGATTGATTTGAGGTACAACTACCATCAGTTGAGGATTAGGGTGGAGGACATCCCTAAGATAGTATTCAGGACACGTTATGGCCATTATGAGTTCCTGGTGATGTATTTTGGGTTGACTAATGCCCCCACAGCCTTTATGAACTTGATGCACAGGGTTCTTAGCCCGTATTTTGACTCATTTGTGATAGTTTTTATAGATGACATCTTGGTATACTCGCGTAGTAGAGATGAGCATGAGCAGCACTTGAGGGTTATACTCCAGACTTTGAGAGATCATCGGCTTTATGCCAAGTTCTCAAAGTGTGAGTTTTGGCTTGAATCACTTGCATTCCTAGGGCATGTGGTGTCTAATGATGGGAATAGGGTAGATCCAGGAAAGATTTTAGCGGTTTATGATTAGCCTAGACCCACTACTGTTACTGAGGTATGTAGTTTTATTGGGTTAGCAGGTTACTACAGACGCTTCGTTAAGGGATTTTATTCCATAGCAACACCTTTGACTATGCTGACTAGGAAGGATGTCCCATTTCAGTGGTCGGATCAGTGCGAGGATAGCTTTCAGAGGCTTAAGGCCTTATTGACTTCAACTCCTGTTTTGACTTTGCCGGTTGAGGGTCAGACCTTCTCCGTGTATTGTGATGCTTATAGGGTTGGTCTTGGTTGTGTGTTGATGCAGCAGGGTCGAGTAATAACATATGCGTCGAGGAAGCTGAAGGTTCACGAGCGCAACTACCCCACTCATGACTTAGAGTTGGCGGCGATAGTTTTTGCGCTCAATATCTGGAGGCATTACCTATATGGAGTTCACTGTGAGATCTTCACTGATCACCGTAGTCTTCAGTATATCATGAGTCAGCAAGAGCTGAACTCGAGGTAGAGGAGATGGGTCGAGTTACTGAAGGACTATGACTTCACTATTCTGTATCATCCGGGCAAGGCAAACGTACTATCAAATGCCTTGAGCCGGAAGGTGGTGAGTATGGGTAGCCTAGCTTCTTTTTCAGTTTCAGAGCGACCGTTGGCCTTAGACATCCAATCCTTGGCTAACCGTTTTGTTAGGCTTGACTTGTCAGATCCTAGCATAGTTCTCGCTAGTGTTGAGGTTCGTTCTACTTTGATTGGTCAGATTCAGAGCCGTCAGTTTGAGGATCAGCAGTTGTGTGACCTTCATGATCAAGTTGTTCAGGGTGAGAACAGTCGGGCAACTCTAGATTCAGATGGGGTTCTGAGGTTTGATAGTTTCCTTTGTGTTCCGAGGGTTAGTGATTTAATTCAGTTGATACATCGTGAGGCACATTGTACTAGATACTCCATTCATCCTGGCGCAACAAAGATGTATAGAGAATTGAGACAGCTTTACTGGTGGAGTGGTATAAAGCGAGACGTGGCAGAGTTTGTATCTGGGTGCTTGAACTGTCAGCAGGTTAAGTTCGAGCACATGAGACCAGGTGGTTTGATGCAGCGACTTCTTATTCCTGAGTGGAAGTGGGAAGGTATTACTATGGACTTCGTTGTTGGTTTACCTCATACTTCTCGTGAGTTTGATTCCATTTGGGTGATTGTTGATAGGCTAACTAAGTCAGCACATTTCTTGCCAGTTCAGACTTCTTATGGTGCAGAGAGGTTAACTCAGATCTACATTCGTGAGATTGTTCGATTGCACGGGGTCCCAGCTTCTATCATTTCAGGCCGCGACACTCAGTTCATATCTCAGTTCTGGAGGGCTATTCAGCGAGATTTGGGTACAGAGGTTCAGATTAGTACTGCTTTCCACCCTCAGACAGATGGCCAGTCCGAGAGGACCATTCAGGTCCTAGAGGACATGTTTCGGGCCTGTGTTCTTGACTTTGGAGGTTCGTGGGATCAGTTTGTGCCTTTGGCTGAGTTTGCTTATAATAATAGTTTCCATTCGAACATTGGCATGGCACCTTTTGAGGCCTTGTATGGTAGGCATTGCAGATCACCGATTGGTTGGTTTGATGGTTCTGAATCTCGGCCACAGAGTACAGATTTGCTTCGAGATTCCTTAGACCAGGTCCGAGTGATTCAAGATAGACTTCAGGCAGCCGAGAGTAGGTAGAAGAGCTACGCTGATCGTAGACTTAGTGCCTTAGAGTTCAGTGTTGGTGATTCAGTATTTCTCCGTGTATCGCCCATGAAGGGTGTGATGAGATTTGGTAGGCGGGGCAAGATTAGCCCCAGGTACATTAGGCCATACGAGATTCTCCAGAGGGTTGGTAGTGTTTCCTATCAGTTAGCTTTGCCTCTGATGTTTTAATCTATGCACCTGATTTTCCATGTATCGATGTTGTGGCAGTATGTTCCAGATGAGTCTCATGTGTTGCAGTGGGAGACGGTTCAACTAGATGAGAGTTTAGCCTTTGTTGAGGAGCCGGTAGCTATTTTGGCCAAAGATGTCAGGAGATTGAGGTCTCAGGAGATCCCGATTGTCAAGGTTCAGTGGAGGCACCGTCCAGTTAAGGAGGCTACCTGGGAGACCGAGAGAGATATGCGGGCCCAGTATCCACAACTGTTCAAGCCTTCAGGCACTTCCTTGTTCTTAACTTTCGAGGACGAAAGTCTTTTTAGTAGTGGATGATGTAATTTCTCTTCCGGTCATTTATGAGTTTTCACCTTTCTTGTACCGTTAGAGCTTGTTTGTAATGGCCCCAAGTCATTTAAGGCTTTTTAGAACTGATAGTTCGGTGCCCGGTTCGGTTGTTTGGTCTTTATGGTCGTATGATAAGTTTTGAAGTCAAGAAAGTCGGCAAAAGTTATCGTAAGTTTCTTAAATAAATTTTCTGGACTTTGGGTCAAATGTCTCAGAGCTTTTCTCTCAATATATAAAGCGTTAGAAGTCCCCCGACCTACGAAATCAAAGGTCTATGATTCTAGTTTGCAACGCAAAAACCCTCTCATCCAACCAATCTTGGAGTTAAATGTTATGACTGTTTTACCGCGGACTGTCTGGCAGAAATTGAGTCGCGAATCGGGTCGGGTCAAAATTGATTTAAAGCCTCCAATTCAGTTCTGAAACAAAGAGAAAACATAAAGGAGGGTTCCAAGAGAGTTCTTGAGTGATCATGGTGCATTTTTGGTGATTTCTATCGCTAAAGTTTGTCCCCGTGCCTAGAAACGCGGCCTCTACGCGTGGCAGCCATTTTCCCCTTTAATAAACCAAGTTTGGAGTTGGTTTCAAAAGATATGAATTGGTATTTATTGGTGTTTATTCAAGCTTTACACTTGGTTTGCTAAGGTAACCATCTCGGGGATCTTTTATGATCGTTTTTATGAAATTCTACGGATATTTCGTTAAGTTATGATTCTTTTGGGAAATCTGCCGATTTAAGCTTAATTATGAACTGTTTATACGTGAGTATAAGCTGCGTATAAATAGTGTTTGCGAAGCTTAGGATGTAAGGAACAATTTCTGTGAAGGAACTACGGTCATTCAGACGTTCGTTGGAAGGTATTTTTGTCATTTTGGAGCTTCTTGGAGTGGTTCGAGCTTGGACATTGTCGTCCTGGCAGCTTGTCGTTAGACGGCAGGTAGGTTAAGGTTTAAACTCCCTAGACTTAGCATATATCAGATAAAATTGTACTAGCTGGCATCCTTGGGTTGGATTATTAGGTTGGTACCACATACCTTAACCGCTTTATTCATGTCCACCTACTTTTGTTCCTCCGTTGCTTGTAGTACTTGCCGATACGTTTTATTTACCCTTGTGTTCCTGTGAGGCCTTGTTGACTCTGGAACATAGAAGGTGGGATATTGAGAATGTCCGCGAGTCCCGGGCATAGAATTATCCTTCAAGGCTGGTTATGCTTGCTAAGTAGCTATGGGCCTGTGCAGGGTCAATAGGTTCATTGTGAGCTGCTGGGCAGCTATTGTGTTTGATCATACCATTTCCATGCATATAAAGATGTTTTATCCATGTTTTACTATGGTTTTGGCTTCGGGCCTACTGACACTATTTTCTAAAGGGCATGGCCCCGGGGGATCATTTTTGATGGAAATGAATTGGAAATGGTTTGATTTAACTTGTGAATATTCTTGGGTAAAAGAAGGTAAAATTATGATTTATATCACTAGTTTTATGATTAACGCTAGACTCGGCAGGGCCGGGGTGCTAGTTGAGTTTTCTTGCTACTTGAGATGATTTTAGCCTCGGTCGGACCGAGCACCTGAGATGACTTTTTACTGTTTAGACACGGTTATGCCCGAGCATCCTTGGAGGGATTTTTGAGATATTTTCCCACTACTTTAGTCCTGGACAGGGTCTGGGAATGCATATTCGAGACTGGGTCTCTATCTTGAACCCGGACATGCTTCCGGATGACATGTTTTGATATTGAGTTTTAGTATGGGGTCGGGAACCTCCATGGAACTTGCCATCCAGGCCTAGGGCTTTGGGCTGCGTGTGCCGGAGGAAGGGTATACGGTGTAGTAGAGGTATACGGGCAGTGTCCTTCCATGGAACCTACTTGCTGGGCCGGATCGGCACCGGAGAAGGTACATACAGAGATACCATTTCACTTGAGTTCTTCATGCATCATATAATTCATTGTTTGAGGCTCCACCCTTGTTTGTTGTTTGTTGATTGCACACTCTGGTAGTATGGGATGCCGGAGGGTTTGTTTTCACTTGTTTGTGTTCCTCAGTTGTATGGGCGGCCGGGGGACTGTAGGTAGACTCTTGCTATTTACTTACAAAATTGTTCCTTGTTACGGTTAAGTATGAAATTGGTTACTGCTAGGCTGTTAGTTTCTGGATTTGAGATTGATATGATTAGTTGAGTTTGATTTCTGTCTCTGAGCATGCCTATCATTACTCTTTCCCTCTTCCTCTTACACTTGAGGTTACCGGTATACCGTCCATTTCATAATCTTATTATGTATACACTGTTATTGCAAGGACCCCAGGTGCGTTGTTTCTTACTTTCACCTGTGCCTATGGTGTATATATTCTGCTTGCTGGCCTCACATGTGGTTCTATTGACTTCCCTCTAGGCTAGTTCCTGTGTATCTTTTGTTGATTTCTGTGACTACTTTCTTCTAGTCTGTCTGTTACTACGCTTTTATCTTATATGTGCCCAGTCGGCCTATGATACCTACTGGGTACCTTATGCTTCGCATTTGGTGCTCACCCTACCCCCTGCATCTTTTGGTGCAAATCCTAGCGTGGGCCATCGCCGTTAGATCACTGTGATTCGTGCTTGGAGATCTGTTGGGGACTACTTCAGACTGAGGGTGAGCTCTTGGCGATCAGAGCTTAGCTTTTGTTTATCTTTTGCTTTATGTACTCTATTACCATTCAGAGACATCTGTATACATTGTTTTGGATCGTTTGTACTCCTTATATGTAGTTCTGGCTCTATACTATGATACCAGGTCTTGGGGTTTGGTTTAGTTTCCGCATTTGTATATATATATTCCTTCTATCTATTCTCTTCATCTTGTTCCCTTAATTTTGCTTATTAAACTATTCTTCCGCTTATTTGTTAGATAGTAGCCCATTACTAGCTGTCCTGGGCTACGGGGATTGGTTCTCCTACTGGGGGGATTGTAGGTGCCATCATGACCGAGAAATTGGGTCGTGACAATAATTAAAATACACAAATTTATTGAATTTAATTATTTGAGTTTTTTTAACTTAAACAAAGTAAAATAATCATTTCGTTCGAAGCATAGTTACTTATTTAAAACTAAGAGGCTATTATTCAATTAGTCTCCAATTCTAAATCAATTTTGAGGAAAACAAAGCTTTCTCAATTTAAACACGATTTTCATTCAAAAAATAATTTTAAAAAGTATTCTCTTAAGTAAAATCTATATAATTCTATATAATTAAATACATAATATATATTCTTACTTAAAAATGACAAAATTATTTTGATAATTTATTTTCAAAATATTTTGATTTTATAAG
Source organism: Jaltomata sinuosa (assembly GCA_003996215.1). Lineage (NCBI taxonomy): Eukaryota > Viridiplantae > Streptophyta > Magnoliopsida > Solanales > Solanaceae > Jaltomata > Jaltomata sinuosa. Next base: position 19,761 of record QJPP01003491.1, read on the forward strand.
AACAAATATTTCAAAATTATTTTAAAACTTAAAAACGTTCAAAATTAATTTGCGATGTCGAGGAAAAAAATTGGGTGACAATAACTGTCCCTCCCTTTGGGTAGGGTGGATGCAAGAAACCCTGGACAAACAGAATTTGATATTCTCAATTTTGTCCGACTATAAATTCATCTCTAATAAGCGGTTGGTTTTAGCATGAATTTCAAAGAATTATGACCTGACTTGGTATCAGGTTTCCTACATATCTTAGGTTACATGAGAATTCAGGCCACTTGTAGTTTGAGACGCTTGATTTTATGTATGATTTTTAAAGAATTCTAGGGCCATCCCGATCTCAAATTATGTAAGACCCAAAAGCTAGGGAATAAGAGGATTGGGGAGAGGTTTGAAATGCAGTCAAGTTTTTAATATAGAGCCCGCGTATATATCCCTAGACTTGGGAATTAGGCTGCCTGTAGTTTGACTCAATAAGTGGAAAGGCATATCCTTATGCAAATATTATCTTTGAGGTTTTGATATTAGTGACAAAGGAATTGAGTATGGAAAAGAGGCTTGTAACATCTTGACTATGAATGTTGCATGCTTTACACTCATAGATAAGAACTTATACAGACATAATTTCCAAAGCTCTAGGTATATTGTCACCCGAATTTGACAAAACAGGAAGTTGCTCCTAATGTGAGTTCAGAAGGTACTCTGAATGCAAAATTGTGACTGAAAATTATGAAACTACCCACATGCCTTCTGATAGGGGCGTGGTTTGATAGTGGTGGAAGTCGTTCTTCAGCTTGCGTGCAAAGAGTTTGATATTTCTCTTTTGACTATGTCCCGATTTGCTGCTAAGAAAAAGTTTCACATTGTGTTGTGTCCTTTTTGGCGTAGTCTGCACTTGTGGTTTTGTTTTGAGAAGTTTACCCTGTCACATGCTCTCTGAAACATCTTAAAACAAGATTGTTAGTAGTAATAAAATTCCACAAGAGGAGATAGTTTCTTTACCATACCTCCTTCTCAAACTATATCTCAGTTCATTCACATTGTGAGATGTCCTTTTTGATGTAATTTGCACCTGTGATTTTATTTTGAGAATTTCATCCTCTAAGATGCTATCGACAAATCTAAAACAAGAATTGTTAGTAAAAAAGAAATTTAACATAGAGAGATAGTTTCTTTACCTTGTCTCCGCTTATGTTGATTCTTGAAAGATGCTATCATTTCCTATCTCTTCCTTAGGAAATAACAGTTTCCGTGACAATATAGATATGAAAACCCTCTCAGTCGTCAAATATGATTGCCTTTATGGCGGTTGAACATAATGATTCTTTGAAATATGATGAACTTTGTAGCCATCTGTGATGCTTTATTGGTAATCCTTATTATCGTCCCTGATGCTCTAGATATAGCGGATCTTACAATGGTCTGTAAAAATCTTTTGCATATGACCTCGGATAATTCTTGCACGTTATCCATATTAATACGGTTTATAGGTATCCCTTGAATCATTAGCTATTCGATAACCTTGTGCACCATCCGACTTTTGGTATTTTGATGTGATTTATAGACATCCTTCTTTACATCATCTTTTTTTGGCTTTGATGAATGCTAGTCTCTTTTGGTTTTGACTTGAAACGAATATCTTTGGCCTTGATGCACATCATCCCACTTCGGTATTGATATGACTTATAGATATCCTTCAATACATCATCTTCTTGCAGTTTTGACTTGAAGTGAATATCTTTGGCCCGGTGCACATCATCCCCCTTCGGTATTGATATGACTTGTAGACATCCTTCAATACGTCATCATTTTTCAGTTTTGATGAACACCAACCTATTTTGGTTTTGACGTGAAATGGAAATATTTGGCCATGATGCACATCATCCCCATTCAATATTAAACTGACTTATAAACATCCCTCTTTACATCATCTTCTTTTAGTTTTGACGAACGTCAGTCTCTTTTGGTTTTGACTTGATTGAATATCTTTGGCCTTGATGTATATAATCCCCATTAGGTAGTGACATGACTTATGGAAATCCTTCAATACATCATCCGATTTCAATTTTGACAAATGCTAACCTCTTTTGATTTTGACTTGAATGGATATCTTTGGCCTGATGCCACACCATTCCCCTTTGGTATTGACATAACTTATAGATATCTCTCAAAATGTCATCCTCTTTCTTTTTTGATGATCTCCATCCCCTTTCAGTTTTGACTTGAAATGGATATCTGATGGCCCTCACACGTGGTCCTCACATCAAGAATAAGCATGTAATATCCCTTGAGACGATTGAAAAAAACATCACCTTTAATATGGTGCTTATCTTGTTGATGCTTTTCACATGTACATGCGCTTAAAGCAAATGATCAATAGATACAATGTCACTTTTGCTAGCAACTAAAGTCAGAATATGAAGAAAAGCTTAAAGAAGGCGTTCGTAGTAAAAAACAGACGACTTTGTTTGCAAATATCATCATTTTTTTTGAGGTGGGTATAAAAACAAGAGGTCCTTTAAGATATAAGTGAATAATTTAGGACAATTATAAATACCACATTCGAACATAATATGTTTGTTCTAATCTGGGGATTTGAGGAGGACATCATTACTCTTCTCTTCTCCGATGATTTCTTTGATCACTTTGTTATCATGTCGACTTCTTAGTGTGTACCTGTGCTCAAGGTAAGTAATTAGTAGACATAGCATCACTTCTGCTAGCGACTACAGTCAAATTTGGGAAAAGCTTTGAGGAAAGCATTCACAATATAAATCGAATGGCCTTTGTTGCAAATATCCTCCTCTTTTCGAGGTAAATGGATAAGTAAGAGGCTTTTTGGACCTTAAAGGGATGGATGAATCCTGCCTCTTGGCACAACTACAAATATTGTATTTGAACATCGTATGTTCATTGTGATTAATGACTTGTTGAGAATTTGAGGAGGACGTTGCCATTTTCTCCTTATTTGATGATCAATGCATCCACAAAAAAATTGTTAGTTTTAGATAGCTCCACCGCCTTGGGCTTTTTCCAATCATCTTGGCTCCTTCTTGTTGATTTTGGGCATTCAGCTTTGATGTATTATTTCGAATAAAGGAATACGCATAGAACCCTTTGTTGATCCTTTGTCAATCTTAGGATAACCCGCATCCATAAAAAAATTGTTAGTTTTGGCAAAACTAATCTGTGTAGACCTTCTTTGATCGTCTGCACCTGTCTTGCTATCTTCGAGCACTTGTCATCTTCGGGTGCTTACCTTGACTCCCCCGTTCATGGTAGATGTAAGACAAAATCAATTTTGAAAAAAAGTAGTTTTGATATAATGATTGTTCAACTAAGCTTTGAAAAATAATGATTTTGAAGTACGATTAGAAAACATCTCTGCAAATCTTGTCATGTCATCTATTAGCTTAGTAAACGTCCTTTGTTTAAGGCCTTGACATATCTGATACATTGTTGGCAAGTTTTGGAGATCCTTCAGCATCCTACTTGGGGAGTTTGGTAATGATCTTTAGTCTTTGGTAAATGGGGACTAGTCTACTTGGACTTCATTGCAACTAGGGATTTCTGAAGTCGACTCTAATCTTTCAATGCCGGGGAGTTCTTGGTTTTTTACTCTGAAGTCTTAATGGAACTTGGTGGAAATTTTGAGGTCTTCCTCAAAAAAAATTCCACAGGTAGAGGTTTTATGATGAATTTTGTCTTATTGATAAGAGATTTGACACTCTGAGGGGATCTTGGGATTTTTTCTCAAAATTCATTTTAGACTCCCTTTGGTGCAATCTCATTCTGACTTGCTGGAGAACGATCTTTGCGTTCTGAATTTTTGAGATTCCTTTCTTAAAAATTGTGATGACCCTTGGTTATCTTGGTATTTATGCATTCATTGCTCTGTTAGAGCTTTCCTGTAGCGATCCCAAGTCATTTATGGCTTGCTAGGACCGGTAGTTCGGTGCCCTGGTCATTCATTTGGTTGTTTTGGGCGTTTGCCTATTTTAGAACCTTAACTTAGAATATCGTTGACTTTAGTCAACATTCTTAGATAACATGCTTGGAATCAAATTTTGACAGTCTCTTTAGCTCTGGAGTACTGAGTTTGGTCTAGTTGGACCTTTAGTTGTGGCCTGTGAACTTTCAGTATGGGTTTTGTGTAGTTTTCTCTGTTTTCAGGCCAGGTGGAGTTGAAAGTGTAACTTGGGTCAGCTTTCGATGATCGGAGCATCATATTCAAAATTCGACGATTCCATCAGCTTTGAAATGATGAGTTTGGGTTAGGTAGATCATTGGTTCTGGTTCTAGGTGAGCTGGGCTCCTTTTGGGTGTTTGGTTGCGTGTTGGTTATTGTTGACTTGGGTCAACATTTCTCCAAAATGACCTCGTATAGAAGTTTTGTCGATTCCATTGAGTCCGAAATGTTGTTTCCACTCTGGTAGCATTATTGGTTTTTGTATATCGATTTCCGATCGTGCCCAAAATGCCCCGTTGAGTTTTCTAAAAGTAGCAGATTTTGCTGTTGCAGGTGCAGGCCTCAGGCCTTAATAGGGATCGCGAGCCTTGACCCTCGCGACTGCAATAAAGCACCTGGTGCCTTGTTCTTCTCGATCGTGTGATCGCCTGTCGTGATCGAGATGAAGCCCTTCCGTTGCTATTCTTCGCGACTGCATGGATAGCCTTCGCGATCGCGATGGTCTAGCCAGCGTGGTCCTTGCGACCACGAGGGATCCCTTCGTGATCGCGATGAAGGACCCCTGGGAAGTATATAACTTTTCCATTTCGTTTTTCTAGCCATTATCTCTCATATTCTCTCAACTCTAACTCACCCAAACACTCTTTAAATTTCTCCAAATCAGTGCACCCTTGAAGAACTCTTGTCCCCTCGAGAAAGTATTGCCCCATTGGAGTTTTGGGTAAGTTTCCCCTCTTTTCATTTTTGTCTTCTCCATTGGTCTCAACCACCATTGTTGCCCTCTTCTCAAGCTCGAAAATTAGTTGTAGATTCTCTCCAGGTGAAGTGCATGCTAGCAGACTCGTTCTTATTCACCTCCGTGGCTTAATTCTTCCATTTTGGTAGGTGATTCTTGCTTTTTCTGATTTCCTTTCCTTAAGTTCCCATTGTTGGTTTCCTAGCTTTAGGGGCTGTTTTTAGATCAAAATTATGGCACAAATTCCTTGATTTTCCGGGCATGTACTCCCATTGTCTTGGTGATTGTAATGTGAGTTTCATTTTTGGTTTTGAGTTACAGTGCCCACGAGCCCGCCAATGACCCAAAATTTTGGCCCGGCTATTCCTTTAGTGTTATGGGTATCATTAGACTGGTTTTAATATTTTATTTATGTTTTTGATAGTTTGATTATCGTTCGGGATTTATCAGAGTGATTCGGGCTTGGATACTGTTGTCCCAGTAGCTTGTCATCGGATGACAGGTAGGTTACGGTCTAAACTTTCTAGACTTAGCATATATCGGATAAAATTATACTAACTGACATCCTTGGGTTGGGTTACTAGGTTGGTACCATAGACCTTGACCGCTTTTCCATGATTTGCCCATTTCTTTCCTCCGTTGTATGTAGTATTCTTCGTAGTTGCTATTATCACCCTTATGATATGTGGCCTTGTTTGACTCTAGACCATAGATGGTGGATTATTCGGGGGTGCCCATGAGTCCCGGGAAACGTTATCGTGATATTATGCTGGCTATCTATGCTATAGAGCGGTTGGAGCCTGTGCAGGGCTGATAGGTTATTTGTGAGCTGCTGGGCAACTATTTATGTTGATCATATCATTTCCATGCATAAAATGAGAATTTCCTACTACATCTTACTACGGTGTTGGCTTTGGGCCTACTGGTACTGATTTTCTAAACTTTGCATGGCCTTGGGGGCCCGTTTTCGACGGAAATGAATTAAGAATGGTTTGACTTAACATGTGGATCTTTTTGGGGTAAAAGAGAGTTAAATTATGATTTCTATCACTAGTTTTACTATTAATGGTAGACTCGGCAGGGCCGTAGTGCTAATTGAGTTTTCTTACTGATTTGGGATGGCATTAGACTCGGTCGGATCTAGCACCAGAGATGTTTTACTACTGTTTTTGACCCGTTTATGTATGGGCACCCTTGGTGGGGTTTCTAAGACATTTTCCACTGTTTTAGACCTGGACAGAGTCTGGGCATGCATACTCGAGATTTGAGTCTCCAGCTTGAATCTGGACTTACGCCAGATGATATTTTTGATATTGAGTTATAGTATAGGGTCCGGGACCTCCATGAACCTTGTCGTTCCGGACTTGGGGCTTTGTGCTGCATATGTCAGAGGGAGGGTATACGGTGGAGTAGAGGTATATGGATAGTGTCCTTCCATGGAACCTACCTGCTGGGCCTGTTCGGCACCGAAAGGGGTATATACTTAGTTACTATTCCACCCTGAGATCATCATGCATCATATCAGTCATTGTTTGAGACTCCACCCTTGGTTGCTGGTTGTTGAGTGTACCCTCCAGTTGTATGGGCGGCTGGAGGGTTTGTTTTCACTTGTTTGCATTCTTCGGTTGTATATGCGGCTGGGGGACTGTAGGTAGACTCTTTTTACGACCTGATTTCTCAGTCATAATGGCACCTACAACCCCCAGTAGGCGAATCAATCTCCATAGCCCGGAACGGTTAGTAATTGGCTACTATCTAATAACTTAAGCGAAAGAATAGTTTAATATGCGGAAGCAATGGAACAAGATAAAGTAAATAGATGACAGGGATATACATACGTATGTGGAAGCTAAACCAAACCCAAAACCTAGTATTATATGTAGATCCGGCTCTATACTATGATACTAGATTTTGGGTTTGGTTTAGCTTTCGCATATGTATGTATATCCCTGTTATATATTTCCTTTATCTTGTTCCCTTGCTTCCGCGTATTAAACTGTTCTTCCGCTTAAATTATTAGATAGGAGCCCATTACTAACCGTTCTGGGCTACGAGGATTGGTTTGCCTACTAGGGGGTTGTAGTTGCCATCATGACCGAGAAATTGAGTCGTGACAGCTTGGGTCCCTTCGCGATCGCGATGAAGGACCCCTGGGCAGTATATAACTTTTCTATTTCATTTTTCCAGCCTTCATCTCTCATTTTCTGTCAAATCTAACTCACCCAAACACTCTCTAAATTGCTCCAAATTAGTGCACCGTTGAAGAACTCTTGTCCCCTCGATAAAGTCTTGCCCCGTAGGCATTTTGGGTAAGTTTCCCCTCTTTTCATTATTGTCTTCTCCATTGGTCTCAACCACCATTGTTGCCCTCTTCTCAAGCTCAAAAATTAGTTGTAGATTCTGTCCGAGTGAAGTGCATGCTAGAAGGCTCGTTCTTATTCACCTCCATGGCTTAATTCTTCCGTTTTAGTAGGTTATTCTTGCTTTTTTCGATTTCCTTTCCTTAAGTTTCCATTGTTGGTTTCCTAGCTTTAGGGACTGTTTTTAGCTCGAAATTATTGCCCAAATTACTTGATTTTTCGGGCATGTACTCCCATGGTCTTGGTGATCATAATATGAGTTTCATTTTTGGTTTCGGGTTGCAAGGCCCACGGGACCGCCGATGACCCAAAATTTTAGCCCGACTATTCCTATAGCGTTATGGATATCGTTAGACACATTTTTATATTTTATTTATGTTTTTTATAGTTTGATTATCATTCGGGGTTTCTCGAAGTGATTTAGGCTTGGATACCATTGTCCCAATAGCTTGTCATCGGACAACAAGTAGGTTACGGTCTAAAGTCCCTAGACTTAGCATATATCGAATAAAATTGTTCTAACTGACATCCTTGGGTTGGGTTACTAGGTTGGTACCACAGACCTTGGCCGCTTTTCCATGATTTTCCCATTTCTTTCCTCCATTGTATGTAGTATTCTTCGTAGTTTCTATTATCACCCTTATGATCCTGTGTGGCCTTGTTTGACTCTGGACCATAGATGGTGGGTTATTCAGGGGTGCCCATAAGTTTCGAGCATCGTTATCGTGATATTATGATGGCTATTTGTGTTGTAGAGCGATTGGAGCTTATGCAGGGTCGATAGGTTATTTTTGAGTTGCTGGGCGGCTATTTGTGTTGATCATATCATTTCCATGCATATAATGAGAATTTCCTACTACATCTTACTACGGTGTTGGATTCGGGCCTACTGGTACTGATTTTCTAAACTTTGCATGGCCCTGGTGGTCCATTTTTGACGGAAATGAATTGAGAATGGTTTGACTTAACATGTGGATCTTCTTGTGGTAAAAGGGAGTTAAATTATAATTTCTATCACTAGTTTTACTGTTAATGCTAGACTCGGCAGGGTCGTAGTGCTAATTGAGTTTTCCTACTGAATTGGGATGACATTAGACTCGGTCAGATTGAGCACCAGAGATGTTTTACTACTGTTTTAGACCCGGTTATGCCCGGGCACCTTTGGTGGGATTTTGGAGACATTTTCCACTATTTTAGACTTGGACAGAGTCTGGGCATGCATACTCGAGATTTGAGTCTCCAGCTTGAATCCGAACTTACTCCAGACGATATTTTCAATATTGAGTTGTAGTATGGAGTCCGGGAACTCCATGGACCTTTTCGTTATGGACATGGGGCTTTGGGATACGTGTGTCGGATGAAGGGTTTATGGAAGAGTAGAGATATATGGGCAGTGTCTTTCCATGAAACCTACCTGCTGGGCCTATTCGGCACCAGAAGGGGTACATACAAAGTTACTATTCACTATGAGATCATCAGGCATCATATCATTCATTGTTTGAGACTCCACCCTTGGTTGCTGTTTATTGAGTGTATGATTTTGTTGTATGGGTGCTGAAGGGTTTGCTTTCACTTGTTTACGTTCCTGGGCGGCCAGGGGATTGTAGGTAGACTCTTGTTACTTTATCATGGTATTATCCCCTGTTACGATTATATTTACGAGATTGTATATTGCAAGGTTGTTAGTTTCTGAATTGAGATTGGTATGATTACTTTTGTTATTAATTCCTATTTTTTGAGCATGCCTATCTTTAGTCTTCTCATCCCTTCCCTTGTACTTGAGGTTACCGGTATACCATCCACTTATGAAACTTATTATGTATATAATGTTATTGAAAGGACCCCAGGTATGTCATTCCTTACTTTCACCTGTGCCTTTTGTGTATATATTCTACTTGCTAGCCTTGTATGTTGTTTCTGTTGTCTTCCCTCTGGGCTAGTTCCTGTGTACTTTTTCATAGATTTTCGTGACTACTTGTTTCTACTCTATCTATTACTATGCTTTTATCTTATATGTGCCCAGTCGGCCTGTGATACCTTTTGGGTACCTTATGCTTTGTATTTGGTGTTCATACTACACTCTGCATCTTCTGGTCCAGATCCTAGTGTGGGACATCGCTGCTAGATCGTTGTCAGTCATTCTTGGAGATTTTGGACTATCCATACTGAGGGTGAGCTCTTGGCGACTGGAGCTTAGCTTAAGTTTATCTTTTGCTTTATGTGCTCTATTATTATTAGGAGACACTTGTGTATATTTTATTTTGGATCCTTTCGTACTCCTTATATGTAGATTCGGCTCTATACTATGATACCATGTTTTGGGTTTGGTTTAGTTTCCGCATATGTATGTATATCCCTGTTATCTATTTCCTTTATTTTCGTTCCCTTGCTTCTGCGTATTAAACTATTCTTTCGCTTAAATTATTAGACAGTAGCCCATGACTAACCATTCTGGGCTACGGGGATTGGTTCGCCTACTGGGGGGTTATAGGTGCCATCATGACTGAGAAATCAGGTCTTGGCAGCTTGGTATCAGAGATCTAGGTTCACCAATGTTATCGGTATAGGAGCCAATATCTAGTACAGTCCTGCGGATCGGGGCAGAAACGTCCGTACTCAATCTTCAGGAGGCTATGGTGACATCTTAGGAAAAATGGACTTTTCTTATTTCTCTCTCGTGCGTATTATCCTTGAAAGTTTCTGGAAATCTCACTTGTTCTGGTTCACTCTTGCACATATGGTTCGCATGAGGTCTTCAGCTTTTGGCAGAGGAGAGCCTCCTGCCCCTACATCTCTGACTCCAGCTAGGGGCCGGGGTGGTTGCAAGGGTAGAGGTAGGGGTCGAGGACGTCCCTGAGGAGCGGCACCTGCTAGAGCTTCTAGAGTTGAGTTAGAGCCCGAGCTTGATTTTGAGCCAGAGTTTTCCCCTGAGCGGCAATATATGGACCTGGGGACAGCCCAGGTGCCACCAACTCCAGTACTAGTTCATGTGCCAGCTTCTGTGTTAACCCCAGCTCAGTTGTCAGATATTCGGGGTTTACTCATTTAGCTTTTGGGTATGATTGAAGAGTGACCTTTTGAGGTAGCACATACACCTGCTCAGGGGTTAGCCCTGGGTGTTTAGAGTTTTGGAGCGCAACCTGCTACTGCGGCTTCCCATGCCGAAGTTTTTCCGATTTTATTAGCTGTAGAGTCTTTTTCTCCTCGCCCAATTATGAAAGATGGAGAGCAAAAGGCCTTGAGTAGATTTATGAGATTAGAACCACTGAGATTTGCTGGTACGTCGGGTCAAGACCCCAGTTGAGGATTAGGGCGGAGGACATCCCTAAGACAATATTCTAGACATGTTACAACCACTATGAGTTCCTGGTGATGTCTTTGGGGTTGACTAATTCCCCTGAAACTTTCATGGACTTGAAGCACATGGTGCTTAGCCCGTGCTTAGACATGTTCGTGATAGTATTCATTGATGACATTCTGATATACTCGAGGAGTAGGGACGAGCATGAGCATCACTTGAGGGCTGTACTTCAGACTTTGATAGATCATTGGCTTTATGACAAGTTCTTAAAGTGCGAGTTTTGGCTTGAGTCAGTTACATTCCTAGGACACGTGGTGTCTAAGGATGGAATTAGAGTTGATTCGGGTAAGATTTCTGCAGTTTGTGATTGGCCTAGACCTAATACTCCTACAGAGGTTTGCAGCTTTATTGGGTTAGCCGATTACTATAAGAGGTTCGTTCAGGGATTTTCCATAGCATCACCCTTGACTATGCTGACTAGGAAGGATGTTTCATTTCAGTGGTTGGATCAGTGCGAGAATAGCTTCTAGAGGCTTAAGGCCTTATTGACTTCAACTCTAATTTTGACTTTGCCTGTTGAGGGTGAGAGTTTCACCGTGTATTGTGATGCTTCCAGGGTTGGTATTGGTTGTGTGTTGATGCAGCAGGGTCGAGTGATAGAATATGCATCCAGGCAGCTGAAGGTTCACGAGAGCAACTACCCCACCCATGACTTAGAGTTGGCGGTGATAGTCTTCATGCTTAAGATCCGGAGGCACTACTTAGAGTTTCCTCCTAGCTGTTGCATGATCATGGGTTGAAGAATTCTCCGTCGTGGCTTGAAATTCCAGCTTCTTGGTAGGTAATTCTTGCCAATTTCTGGTTTTTTGTCCCTTAAATCCATTTTTGGGTATCTTAGCTTTAGAGGCTATTTTACCTCGAATTTGTTGCCCAATCACTTTGATTTTTTGGGCATGAATTCCTATGGTCTTGGGGATCATAATGTGAGTTTCTATTTTCGGTTTTGGGTGTGGGCCCTGTGGTCCTGTCGGTGACCCAAATTTTGACCCGGCTACAATGGTAGCAATATGGGTATCATTAGACTCATTTTAACGTATTACTTATGTTTATGATAGTTTTATTGCCATTTGTGAGCTCTCAGAGCATTTCGAGCTTGGATGTTATTGTTCGGGTAGCTTGTTATCGTACGACAGGTAGGTTACGGTTTAAACTCTCCAGACTTAGCATATATCAGATAAAATTGTACTAGCTGTCATCCTTGGGTTGGGTTATTAGGTTGGTACCACAAACCCTGACCATTTTTCCATGGTTCATCTGATTTCTTTCCTCCGTTGTGTGTAGTATTCTTAGTATTTGATATTGTCACCTTTGTGGTCCTGTGAGGCCTTGTTGACTCTAGAACATAGATGGTGGGATTATTGGGAATGTCCGCGAGTCCTGACATAGAAAACATCCTTCTAGGCTGGTTATGCTTGTTGAGTAGCTGTGGAGCCTATGCAGGGCAATTAGGTTAATTGTGAGCTGCGGGGAGGCTATTTGTGTTTGATCATATCATTCCCATGCACATAAAAATGATTTTCTACTCGATTTCTCTATGATTTTGGCTTCGGTCCCACTATTTATGATTTCCAAACCTTGCATAACCTCGAGGGCCCATTTTCGATAAAATGTGTTATGAACGGTTCGGTACTCTTAGGGGGATTTTTACATGCATGTATTTCATTGATTTAGACCTGGATAGGATTCAGGCACCCATTGCGAGCATTTGTGACTAGTCAGATTCAGTGGTACTTCAGATGGTATTTTGAGGTTAGAGTGTAGTATGTGGTCTACGAGTAGACCTCCATGGACCCTGTCGTTCCGGACCAAGTGCTACCCGTAAAAGGGTGACTGGGGTAGGGGTTTACGGCGGAGCAGATGTACTCGGGAAAAGTCCTTCCATGGATCTCACCTTTACTGGACCTTTGGGGCACTAGAAGGGGTAACATACTGACACTGAGATTGCACTATCTTGGCATTTAATAGCATATCATTCATCTGTGTGAGGTACCACCCTTGTTTTCTATTTGTTGATTGTATGCTCCGATAGTATGGGATATCGGAGGGTTTGTTTTCACTTGTTTGTGTTCCTCGGTTGTATGGGTGGTCGGGGGACTGTAGGTAGACTCTTGTTATTTTATTACAGAATTGTTCCCTGTTACTGCTATAAGTGTGGAGTTGGATATTGCTAGGCTGTTAGTTTCTGGACTTGAAATTGATATGATTAGTTTGATTGTTGTTTCCTATTTTCTGAGCATGTCTACCTTTACTCTTCTCCCCTTTTCCTTATACTTGAGGTTATCGGTATACCGTCCATTTCTAAAACTTGTTATGTATATGTTGTTATTGCAAGGATCCCACGTGCGCGTTTTCTTACTTTCACCTGTGCCTGTTGTGTATATACTCCACTTGCTAGCCTTGTATGTTGTCCTTGTTGTCTTTCCTCTGGCTAGTTCCTGTGTACTTTTTTGTTGATTTCTATGACTGCTTGTTCCTATTCTGTCTATTATTACTCTTTTATATTATATGTGCCCAGTCGGCCTATGATACCTATGGGTACCTTATGCTTCGCATTTAGTGCTCACCCTGCACACTGCATCTTCTGGTGCAGATCCTAGTGTGGGCCATTGCCATTAGCTCGTCAGAGACTTATGCGAGTTACTGTTTTGGACCGTCCAGACTGAGGGTGAGCTCTTGGTGAGCGGAGCTTAGCTTTTAGTTTATCTATATATTTTGTACTCTATTACTACTCGGAGAAAACTTTGTATATATTACTTTTCGATCCTTTGTACTGCTTATATAGATCGGGCTCTTATACGCTGTGATACCAGGTTTTGGATTCGGTTTAGCTTCCACATTATTTATATTCTTCCTGTTATATATTTATTTCATCTTGTTCCCTTGCTTCCACTTATTAAACTGTGCTTCCGCTTAAACTGTTAGATAGTAGCCCATTACTGACCGTTTTGAGCTACGAGGATTGGTTCTCCTACTGGGGGTTGTAGGTGCCATCATGACTGAGAAATTGAGTCGTGACAGCTTGGTATCAGAGCCCTAGGTTCACCGATGTCATCGGTATAGGAGCCAATGTCTAGTAGAGTCCTGCAGATCAAGGCGGAGACGTCTGTACTCAATCTTTGGGAGGCTATAGTGCCATCTTAGGAAGAATTAGGCTTTTCTTGTTTCTATCTCGTGCGTAGTATTCCTGAAAGTTTTTGGTCATCTCACTTATTCTAGTTCACTCTTTTGCAGATGGTTCGTACTAGATCTTTAGCTTCTGGCAGAGGAGAGCCTTCTACCCCAACACCTTCGACGCCAGCTAGGGGGTGGGGTGGTCGCCGACGTAGAGGTAGGGGTCGAGGGCACCCCAAAGCAGCGACACCTGCTAGAGCTGCTAGAGTTGAGGTAGATCTAGAGTATGATTACAAGCCAGAGTTCATTCTAGAGTAGTAGCATGTGGGCTCGGGGACAGCTCAGGTGCCACAAGTTCCTGCACCAGTTTTTGTGCCAGCTGCAGCCCCAGCTCAGTCTTCAGATATTAGGGGTTTACTTGTTCAGTTGTTGGGTATGATTGGGGAGAGACCTTCTGAGGTAGCACAGACACCTGCTCAAGGAGAGACCCTAGGTGAACAGAGTTTAGGAGCGCAACCTGCTACTGCAGCTCCCCGTGCTGAGGTTGTTCCGATCCCTTTAGTTGCATAGCCTCTTGCTCCTCGCCCAGCTATAAAGATAGGGAGCAGAAGGCCTTGGGTAGGTTCTTGCGATTGGCACTCCCAAAATTTACTGGTACGTCGGGCCAGGACCCGCATGATATTATTACTACATGTGAGGAGATGCTGCACCATCTGGGATTACTAGAGACTCACAGAGTTAGATATACTACGTATTAGCTTGAGGGTCTAGCGAAGTTATGGTAGAGGGCACATGTTGCTTGCCAATCTTCTACATCGCCTCCTTTGACCTGGTTTGAGTTCTATGAGGCCTTTATGGCCAAGTTCATACCTTAGAGTGATCGTGAGCGTCGCAGGGAGCTGTTTACTTGGCTTATGCACAGGTCTATGACCGTATCTGAGTATGAGACCTTTTTTCATCAGTTATCACTATTTGGAGCTATGATCATTCCTATTGAGCCGGACAGGATTCACAGATTTGCTTGGGGATTGAGGTTAGAATTTAGAGGGCCAACGAAGATATTGGTTGCCAGTGGTAGATCAATTCAGGCCATTGTGGATTATGCTCGCACGGTAGAGGATATGCATCGTTATGACTCTGGGGCCAGAGATAAGAGGCCTCGACATCAGGGTGGATACAGTGGTTCCCGTTAGGGGGGTAGAGGTTCGAGCCAATAGGGCCAAGGTTATCAGCCACAACAACATCAGGGTCAGTCCAGCCACTGATTCAAGCTTTATTTAAGGCTATGGGTGGCACTCCGTTTAAGCAAGGTCAGAGTAGCCATCAGGGATAGAGCGGTCAGTCTTTGAGGGGTGCATCTTTTAGGGCATCAGGACGTGGTGGCTATTTGGGTTCTGCTGGTCCATCTTGACATTTCAAGCTATCAGGGCCTTGCTATGAGTATGGGGTGGTGGGCTACTATGCGAGAGATTGCCCCCAGAAGGGTACAGTTCAGCCAACTTCTCCGCCGATAGAGCCTTTACGAGCAGTTTAGCCTCTAACTAGAGGGGGTGGTGGTTAGGCTAAGGGTGGTGCCCTACATGGTAGAACATGTAGTAGGGATGATGGTCAAGAAGGTGGAGGTCATCGTCAGTTCTATGCGGTCCCTGGGAGACTGGAGCTAGAGGCCTCGGATGTTGTGATTACAGGTACATTTTCTGTATGCCATCAGTCTTCTACGGCTTTATTTGATCCTGGATGCACTTGTTCATATGTATCTTTCTACTTTTTGGGTTGGCTAGTGAACCATTATCTATTCTTGTTTCTGTTTCGACCCAAGTAGGAGATTTTTTAATAGTGAATTGGATTGTGAGATCTTGTGTGATATCTGTGGGTAATTTTGAGACTTTGGGTGATTTGATGATCCTCAATATGTTAGATTTTGATGTGATACTGGGAATGGACTGGTTATCCCCTCACCATGCAATTTTGTATTTATATGCCAAGACATTACTATAGTCGTGCTCGATGTATCCCCGGTTGTGTGGCAGGGTTCTATTAGCCATACACCATATGGGATCATATCTTGCCTTTGAGATAGGACGTTGATTTCCCGTAGGTGTTTAGCTTATCTAGCATATGTCTGAGATGCTAGTGCTGACCCTTCATCTCTTGAGTCTGTTCCTGTGATTAGAGACTTCCTAGATGTGTTCCCTGCCGACCTGCCAGGCCTTCCACCTGAGAGAGATATTAATTTTACCATTGAGTTAGAGCTGGGCACCAGGCCCATTTCTATTCCTTCCTACCATATGGTTCCTACTGAGTTGAGAGAGCTTAAGGAGCAGCTCCAGGATTTGCTAGCTAAGGGGTTTATTAGGCCGAGTGTGTCTCCTTGGGGTTCTCCTATTCTCTTCATGAGGAAAAAAGATGGGTCGATGCAAATGCTTATTGACTATCGGAAACTGAATAAGGTGATAGTGAAGAATAGGTATTTGATGCCCAGGATTGATGACTTATTTGATCAGCTTCAGGGTTCAGCCGTGTTTTCGAAGATTGATTTGAGGTCTGGCTACCATCAGTTGAGGATTAGGGCGTAGGACATCCCTAAGACAGTATTCGGGACACGCTATGGCCACTATGAGTTCCTGGTGATGTCTTTTTGGTTGACTAATGCCCCCATAACCTTTATGGATTTGATGCATAGGGTGCTTAGCCCGTACCTGGATATGTTCATGATAGTCTTCATTGATGACATTCTGATATACTCGAGGAGTAGGGACGAGCATGAGCATCACTTAAGGGTTGTACTTCAGACTTTGGGAGATCATCGGCTTTATGACAAGTTCTCAAAGTGTGAGTTTTGGCTTGAGTCAGTTGCATTGCTAGGACGTGGTATTTAAGGATGGGATTAGAGTTGATTTGGGTAAGATTTCTGTGGTTTGTGATTGGCCTAGACCTACTACTCCTACCGAGGTTTGCAACTTTGTTGGTTTAGTCGGGTCTATAGACGGTTCATTGAGGGATTTTCTTCCATAGCAGCACCCTTGACTATACTGACTAGGAAGGATGTCCTATTCCAGTGGTCGGATTAGTGCGAGGATAGCTTTCAGAGGCTTAAGGCCTTATTGACTTCAGCTCTAGTTCTAACTTTGCCGGTTGAGGGTTAGAGTTTCTCCGTGTATTGTGATGCTTCAGGGGTTGGTCTTGGTTGTGTGTTGATACAACAGGGTCGAGTGATAGCATATGCATCAAGATAGCTGAAGGTTCACGAGCGCAACTACCCTACTCATGACTTGGAGTTTGCACCGGTAGTCTTTATGCTTAAGATCTGGAGGCACTACTTATATGGAGTTCACTGTGAGATATTCACCGATCACCATAGTCTTCAGTACATTATGAGTCAGTAGGAGCTAAACTCGAGGCAGAGGAGATGGATTGAGATACTGAAGGACTATGATTTCCCTATTTTATACCATCTGGGAAAGGCAAATATGGTAGCGGATGCCTTGAGTCGAAAGGCGGTGAGTATGGGCAGCCTACCTTCACTTTCAGTTTCTGAGCGACCATTGGCCTTGAACATCCAGTCCTTGGCTAACCGATTGGTTAGGCTTGACTTGTCGGATCCTAGCAGAGTGCTTTCCCGTGTTGAGGTCCAATCTACTCTAGTTGATCAGATTCAGAGCTGAAAGTTTGAGGATCAGAGTTTGTGTGACCTTTGTGATCAGGTAGTTCGCGGTGAGGCCAGCCAGGCTACTTTGGGTTCTGATGGTTTTCTGAGGGTTGATGGCTGACTTTGTGTACTAAGGGTTGGTGATTTGATTTAGTTGATACTCTGTGAGGCACATTGTTCTAGATACTCCATTCATCCTTGCACGACGAAGATGTATAAAGATTTGAGATAGCTTTACTGGTGGTGTGGTATGAAGCGTGACGTAGCAGAGTTTGTATCTCGGTGCTTGAACTGTCAGCAGGTGAAGTTAGAGCACATGAGACCAGGTGGCTAGTTGTAGTGACTTCCCATTCCTGAGTGGAAATAGGAAGGTATTACTATGGAAGTTGTTATCGGTTTGCCTCGTACTTCTCGAGGTTTTGATTCCATTTGGGTGATTGTGGATCGGTTGACTAAGTCGGCCAACTTCTTGCCTATTCAGACTTTCTATGGTGCTTAGAGGTTGGCTCAGATCTACATTCATGAGATTGTTCGCTTGCATGGGGTCCCAGCTTCTGTCATCTCAGACCGCGGCACTCAGTTCACATCTTAGTTTTGGAGAGCTATATAGAGGGATTTAGGCATGGAGGTTCAACTTAGTACCGCTTTCCACCCTCAGATAGATGGCCAGCTCGAGAGGACCATTCAGGTCCTGGAGGACATGCTTCGGGCTTGTGTACTTGACTTTGGAGGTTCATGAGATCAGTTTGTGCCTTTGTCCAAGTTTACTTATAATAATAGTTTCCATTTGAGCATCGACATGGCACCTTTAGAGGCCTTGTATGGTAGGCATTGCAGATCACCAGTTGGTTGGTTTGATGGGTTAGAGTCCAGACCGTAGGGTAAAGATTTGCTTAGAGATTACTTGGACCGAGTCCGTTTGATATAAGACCGACTTAGAGCAGCCCAAAGTAGGCATAAGAGCTACTCTGATCGTAGACTTTGTGCCTTGGAGTTCAGTGTTGGTGACTTGGTTTTCTTTTGAGTATTGCCCGTGAAGGGCGTGATGAGATTTGGTCGGCAGGGCAAGCCTAGCCCAGGTTTATTTGACCGTTTGAGATTCTACAGAGGGTTGGTAGTGTTGCCTACAGGTTAGCCTTGCCTCTGATGTTTTCAGCTGTTCACCCAGTTTTTCATGTCTCGATGTTGCACCGATATATGTCAGATGAGTCTCATGTGTTGCATTAGGATTCAGTTCAGTTAGACGAGAGTTTGTCATTTGTTGAAGAGCCAAAGTTATTTTGGCCAGAGATATCAAAAGATTGAGATCTAGGGAGTTTTCGATTGTGAATGTTCAGTGGAGACATCGTCCGATCGAGGAGGCTACTTGGAAGACTGAGAAGGAGTTGCGTGCTCAGTATCCACAGTTGTTCGAGACTTCATGTACTCCCTTCTTCTTGACTTTCGATGATGAAAGTCTTTTTAGTAGTGGATGTTGTGATGCCCCTTCCAGTCTCTTTGCATTTACGTATTCATTATACTGTTAGAGCTTTCCTGTAGCGGCCCCAAGTCATTTATGGCTTGCTAGGACCGGTAGTTTGGTGCCCTGGTCATTCGTTTGGTTGTTTTGCCCTTTTTCCTGTTTTATAGGTTTAACTTAGAATATCATTTACTTTAGTCAACATTCTTAGCTAACATGCTCGGAATTGGATTCTGACAGTTTTGTTAGCTCCATAGCATTGAGTTTGGTCTAGTTGGACCTTCAGTTGAGGCCTGAGAACTTCCAGTGTGGGTTTTGTGTGGTTTTCTCTGTTTTCAGGCCATTTGGAGTTGAAAGTGTAACTTTGGATGACTTTCGATGATCAGAGTGTCAGATTCAAAATTGGATGATTCCATCAGCTCCGAAATAATGAGTTTGGGTTGGGAAGGTGGTTGGTTCAGGTTCCGGGTTTGCCGGACTCATTTTGAGCCTTTGGGTTCCTTTTCGTTAGTGTTGAATTGGGTCAACATTTCTCCAAAATAACGTCGTATGGAAGTTTCATCAATTCCGTTGAGTCTGGAACGTCGTTTCCACTCTGTTAGCACTATTGGTTTCTGGTTATCGATTTCTGATTGTGCTCGGAATGCCCTGTTGAGTTTTGGAAAGTTGCAGACTTTTCCTTGTTGCAGGTACAAGCATCAAGCCTCTATCGCGATTGTGAGATTCACCCTTCGTGACCGCGATGAAGCACCTAGCACCGTGTTCTTCGTGATCGCGTGATCACCTGTCACAATTGCGATGAAGTCCCTTTCGCTTTTTTCTTCACGACCGCATGGCTAGCCTTTGCGATAGCGATGGTCTAGCCAGCGTGATCCTCGCGACCGCGAGGCGTCCCTTCACGATCGCGATGAAGGACCCCTGGCAGTATATAAACTTCTCTCTTTGTTTTTCCAGCACTTTGCTCAAACTCTCCCCAACTCTAACCACTTAAACTACTATCCAAGTTGCTCCATAATAGTTCTAAACCTTGGGGAATTGTTTGTTCGCTGATTTTCCGTAGTTCTTCGCCTATTGGTAAACCTTCTTCCTCACTTGAATTCTCTTGTTCTCTCTCTAAATTCCACCATTGTTGCTCATTCTAAGCTTGGATTTTTATGGTAGAATTTGCCTCCTAGCTGTTGCATGATCGTGGGTTGAAGAATTCTCCGTCGTGGCTTGAAATTCCAGGTTCTTGGTAGGTAATTCTTGCCAACTTCTAGTTTTTCGTCCCTTAAATCCATTTTTGGGTTTCTTAGATTTAGGGGCTGTTTTAGCTCGAATTTGTTGCCCAATCACTTTTAATTTTTGGGCATGTACTCCTATGGTCTTGGGGATCATAATGTGAGTTTCCATTTTCAGTTTCGGGTTGCGGGGCCCATGGGCCCGCCGATGACACAAATTTTGCCCCGGCTACAATAGTAACAATATGGGTATCGTTAGACTCGTTTTAACATATTATTTATGTTTATGATAGTTTGATTATCATTCAGGAGCTCTCGGAGCATTTTGGGCTTGGACGTTGTTTTTCGGGCAGCTTATCATCGTACGACCGGTAGGTTACGGTTTAAACGCCCCAGACTTAGCATATATCAGATAAAATTGTACTAGCTTGCATCCTTGGGTTGGGTTATTAGGTTGGTACCACAGACCCTGACCGCTTTTTCATGGTTCGTCCTATTTCTTTGCTCCGTTGTGTGTAGTATTCTTAGTAGTCGATATTATCACCCATGTGGTCCTATGAGGCCTTGTTGACTCTGGAACATAGATGGTGGGATTATTGGGAATGTTCACGAGTCTCGGACATAGAAATATCCTTCTAGGCTGGTTATGCTTGCTGAGTAGCTGCGAAGCCTGTGCAGGGCCGTTAGGTTGATTGTGAGCTACGGGGCTACTATTTGTTTTTGATCATATCATTCCCATGCATATAAAAAGGATTTTCTACTCGATCTCTCTACGGTTTTGGCTTCGGGCCCACTATTTATGATTTCCAAACCTTGCATGGTCTCGGGGGCCCATTTTCAATAAAATGTGTTATGATCAGTTTGGTATCCCTTTCTATGGATCTTCTTAGCGTAAGAAAGGTTAAAAGAGAGAGATGTCTTAGTTTTTGTATCCTATATTGAACTCAGGTGGATCGAGGTGCTAGATTGGTTTCGTTATTGGTAGGTGATGGGTTTTAGACTCGGTAAAGCCGAGCAAGAGTCTATTTACTACTGTTTTAGACCCGGAGATGCTTGGGCACCCTTAAAGGGATTTTTACTACATTTATTTTATTGATTTAGACCTGGATAGGATTCAGGCACCCATTCCGAGCATTTGTGACTAGTTGGATTCGGTGGTACTCCGGATGGTATTTTGAGGTTAGAGTGTAGTATGTGGTCTATGAGTAGACCTCCATCGACCCTGTCATTCCAGACCAAGTGCAATGAGCAAAAGGGTGACCGGGGTAGGGGTTTATGGCGGAGCAGATGTACTCGGGAGAAGTCCTTTCATTGATCCCGCCTTTACTGGACCTTGGGGTCACCAGAAGGGGTAACATAATGACATTGAGATTGCATGATCTTGGCATTTTATAGCATATCATTCATCTGTGTGAGGTACCACCCTTTCTTGCTACTTGTTGATTATACGCTCCGGTAGTATGGGATGCCGGAGGGCTTGTTTTCACTTGTTTGTGTTCCTCGGTTGTATGGGCGGCCAGGGGACTGTAGGTAGATTCTTGTTATTTTATTACAAAATTGTTCCCCGTTACTGCTATAAGTGTGGAGTTGGATATTGCTAGGCTGTTAGTTTCTGGACTTGAAATTGATATGATTAGTTTGTTTGTTGTTTCCTATTTTTTGAGCATGTCTACCTTTACTCTTTGCCTTTTTTCCTTATACTTGAGGTTATCGGTATACCGTCCATTTCTAAAACTTGTTATGTATATGTTGTTATTTCAAGGATCCCAGATGTACCTTTTCTTACTTTCACCTGTGCCTATTGTGTATATACTCCACTTGCTAGCCTTGTATATTGTCCTTGTTGTCTTCCCTCTAGGCTAATTCTTGTGAACTTTTTCATTGATTTCCCTGACTGCTTGTTCCTATTCTGTCTGTTATTACTTTTTATCTTATATGTGCCCAGTCGGCCTATGATACCTACTGGGTACCTTATGCTTCGCATTTGGTGCTTACCCTACACACTGTATCTTCTGGTGCAGATCCTAGTGTGGGCCATCGTTGTTAGCTCATCGAAGACTCGTGCGAGGTGCTATTTTGGACCGTCCAGATTGAGGGTGAGCTCTTGGCGACCGAAGCTTAGCTTTTAGTTTATCTGTATATTTTGTACTCTATTACTACTCAGAGACAACTTTGTATATATTACTTTTGGATCCTTTGTACTCCTTATGTAGATCGGGCTCTTATACGCTATGATATCAGGTTTAGGGTTTGGTTTAGCTTCCGCATTGATTATATTATTCCTGTTATCTATTTTCTTCATCTTGTTCCTTTTCTTCTGCTTATTAAACTATGCTTCTGCTTAAACTGTAAGATAGTAGCCCATTACTGACTGTTTCGGGCTACGGGGATTGATTCGCCTACTGGAAGGTTGTAGGTGCCATCATGACCGAGACATCGGGTCGTGACACTTTAAAAAAAGATTTGTTTTCAAGAATATGATAATTATTAATGACAAGATAATTTTTACCTAAAGATAAGTAAGGAAGTTTAAAATTATTGGAAATGGTTTGAGAAAAATATTTCTTATACTTTGAGTTTTGAGAAAAAAATTATCGTTTGAAAATAGGTAATGAGGAGAACTTCATTTTTTACGAGTATTAAAATCCAAGATATTTTAGGAAACAAATAAGGACGATAATAAAATTCATTTTTTCATGGACTTAAGCAAGTTCAATGAAAGCTAAAATTAATTTAAGATACATTAATTTGGTTAAGTGGCCGAATTAAAACACAAATAAAAATAACAATTTTTAGGAGATTTAACTAAGTTAATTTAAAACTGTTAGCATTCAATTAACACAAATAATTCTAAAACTATATAGATAAAATAAGAAAAGAAGAAGTTGGGTTTAGAAAATTTTTAGGCCCAAACCCCTAAATTATCCAATTTCTTGGACTTAGCATCTTTAACTTTTAGCTCATTTCGCTTCCCCCCTGCTGCTACGTTTTTTCAGGCCCTTTTGACATATTTTTTGCCTTCATTTGACTTGTACACCTGTTCAATTTTTTGATTTTTATTTCAAATCCTTTGGGGCCTTGCTGGGTCATGACTCGAGGAACTATTTGATGGGTCTTAGCCTACTCGAAATGCAAAGGGAGGTGGAGTCCGGAGTGGACTCGAAGGATTACATGCACAAAAAGATGAAAGAAAATTGGATTATTATCAAACCCAAATAAATATAAAGAACATTCAGTCAAGAAGCAGTAGCAAGGAAGCAAGAAGCAAGAAGCGATCAATTTCTATATTTTTAACATCTAAAGAATTGAAACATAGCCATATCCATTTATGAATTCAAGGAAATAAGAAGTTATGGGACCTTATTATGCTATTGCAGATGGTAATTCATAAAAAAAAAAGATAACTCCTAGCTCGTAGCATCATGCGTTTATTCAAAAAATAGCCAAATCACGTAACTCAAAGCATACTCGGCATCTATACCAAAGAACCGACCAATTCACCATTACCCCCTCCTTAATCGAGGAAGCAAGAATCAAACAAATAGACCATCAACAAAATAACCTGGTTTCTATCAATTTGGTTATGATATCTTTACATACCATGCATCACATAAGTGCTACCTTAGCTATCTTAGCACAAAAAACACACAAGGCTAAGGTAAATAACTTACGAGATCATGCTAAGGGATTTCGTACTTAAACATGGCTATCCGATTAATGCTTTAAAACTAGTAACATGACAACATGTTTCAAGACTTAACTTTGACGAAATTTGTTCAAATTTCTAGTTAAAGGTCATGATCATATAGGAGCAAAGCTAGTTATTTCTAACAGATTTCATATATGTAAGCTAAACATAAAGGACATCACAATGAAATCCTCAACCAACCTTGAAAGAGATAACTTTTGCTTAGCAGTGCCCAAGCATGACTCATAAGAGATGGAGGAAAAAAAATGAAAGACATATTAAAATTAAATAATATAACTACAGAAATATTGATCCTACATTGATAGTGATCAATTCATGATCATCAAAACATAGCCAACTTTTCAGATTTTAAAACAGGGAGAAATAGTATGTTTCGAGCAAAATTTGAATGCATAAAGCATTGAAACAACCTCAATATATCCAAATTATCTTTTAATCAGATAACCAAATTCACACGTATTTGCATTATCGAACCTAGGTGTTTAAAAGAAAAGAAAATCTTGGCTGAGTAAAACAAAAACAAACACTAAAATGATTAAATCATGCTCCTAAATACCAACTAAACCAATAAAGGGGAGCTAGGTTTACCTTTCTCAGAATAGCAAAAGAGACCACGAGCTTCGTCAAAACTCTTCGATATCGCTGAAAATTGACCTTGATTTCTCTAGCCCAAAAATCCTAAGCTCAAAGGAGTCTTACAAGAATTTCTATGCTTTTTAATTCCTCTCACAACTGAAAAACAATGGGGTATTTATAGGTAAAGATGGAAGTTCTCAATTGGGACTTCAACGATGTGGGAGAATCGAAATTGGGGAGGGGGGGGGGGGGGAATCCAAGGGTGTTCTTGAAAAAATACTTGGAATATTTGAATTTTCTTTCTAGATAAGGCTTGTAGTGAGCTGCGCATGTACGAATAGTATGAATTTTTGGAAAAATTTCAAAGAAAAAATAAAATCGAGAGGATAGTATTGCTCTTGAACAACTCTAGAAGCTTCCTTTGTGCGGAGTCTTGTGCTACACACATGACCTTGTACGTAACAAGTGAGAATTAAGGGAAAAAAAGATGGAGCATGAAGACGGAGCTAGGGTTTTGGTTTATGTTGTTTAAGGGGAAAGAAGATGCTTAAAGGGGTCATTTTGTTCTCTATATGGAGAAGAAGAGGCGAAGAGTAGTATAAGGGGAGGGGATTGGGCTGGACCGAGTCAGCCCAAAATTTATGTGGGCTGGAAAATTAATTCGTGAGTCCAAAATTTCTTGATGGCAAAGGGGTTCAGAATTCATTTAAGGTTTGGCCACAAAACGTGGCCAGATTCAAATTTAAAAATAACCAAATTAAGGTGATTTGATGAAATCAGCCATAATTGAAATAGAAGGACTTATTGAAATTAATTATTTGAGTTTTTTAACTTAAACAAAGTAAAATAATCATTTGTTCAAAGAATAGTTATTTATTTAAAACTAAGACACTAATTATTTAATTGGTCTCTAATTTTAAATCAATTTTGAGAAAAATAAAGCTTTCTCAATTTAAATACAATTTTCATTCGAAAAATAATTTTAAAAAGTATTTTCTTTAGTAAAATCTATAAATTCTTATATAATTAAATACATAATATATATTCTTACTTAAAAATGAAAAAATTATCATGAAAATTGATTTTGAAAGCATTTTGATTTTATAAGAACAATTATTTCAATTTTGAATTTTTTTTGAAAAAGTTGAAAATTAATTTGCGATGTGGAGGGAAAAAATTGGGAGTCAACAATACCCCCTTAAAAGTACATACCCAGATTTGTGTTAAGTAGTGATGTGCACGTGCCTGCCACGTAATATTGCCTTTTTTATAAAATAAATTCAATTCTTTTTCTTTGTTCTACTTTTTCCTTTTATATCCCATTTCTCTTTTTTTCTTTCCTTTTCTATTAAGTTTTTTATTTTCTTTTTCTTTTTTTCTTTGATTTTGACTCTTTGTTTGACTTCTGCTATTGTCGGGGAACCAAAAGCACATTTGCTTCTTCTTTCTTCTTTGCCCATCACTTTTTTAAAAAAATATTTTCTATTTTTTAAAATACTTATAGTGGAATTTCTTTACCCCGATCTTCAAATCATGTTTACATCTACTATAACGACCTGTTCAGTCGTTATTAAAAGGTACCTCATTGCGAGTTACGAAAACTATTAAAATACGCTCTCGATTTAATTTGGGGTGACACGATGAAAAATTTCAGAATTTAAAATTTTGCTCGAGCTGACGTAATCCCGCTATAGCAGACTAATGGAATCAGTAACCCTGAATACGAGTATTATATTCTGACTTCTCCTCTTCAGTTGCAAAGAGGACGAGGTTTACTTTAAAAACCCTCCTAGGGTACCTCATGGCCAGGTAGCAATAGAGAGGAGGGATTTTCACTCAGATGGGGTAAACCCCATGAATTCTATGCTTAATCCTCACCAGGATTCGACTCCACAGAGCCAAAGTTCGTGTTCAAACTTCTGTAGCTGTATCTTGGCGTCTAGGTAGGCTAGGCTTGATTGAGTAGATTAGACCTGGGTTGAAATACATGACATATGTAAATTGATGGGAGATTGCGTGCTTAGACCCTCGGGCACGGTGTTTGGATGGATAAAACATATTTAACCTTGCTGATTGGTTGGGAAATTACTGTTATGAGTATTGTGGACCCTGTACCTGATTGTTTGTGTTTATATTATAGTTTTTAATCCTAGATAACCAGATCTTGGGTGGGTTTTAGAGCTAGTAATTATTATGTGTAAAAGGGTTGCTAGGTCATAGAGGATTCCCCGGGTCAGTATAATGGAGGGAAATTGAACGAACAAAGAAGTTCTAAGTTCGTGGTATTAAGGGATGGACTTCATGTGGATGCGACTATATTCCTAAAAGAGTCTAGGATTTGTGTTATACAAATTAAGGTGCTTAGTTGAATAAGTCAGGGGCTCTGTCTTCGGATAAGCCACCAGAAGTTAGGTGTCACGACCTGAAATCGGACTGCGATGGTGTCTACATAACCCCTCGGTAGGTAAGCCAACCCAAGAAAGCGGAAGTACAATAAGACAATTAAATAAGGAAGCCGAACAGAATAAACATATAGGAATAGGGCCAACAACATAGATACATACCAATAGTACAAAATATAAAGAAATGGCTCTAAAGTGATCGAGAAGACAATATATACACACAAGAACAAACTCCGGACCTAGCGTCACCGGTAAAAGAACGTCTAAAGTACGGAGGAGTTGTACAATAAGTATTGTCTATCCAAAATATAAAATATATATATAAAAAGGTAGATGGAAAGCAATAAAAGATCTCCAAAAAGCCAGGAGCTCACCTCGATCCAAATAGTAGCTGACCACAAACGACTTGACGGACAATGAGGGTGGAACGTACTAGGTGCTGCATCAAAAAAAAATGTAGAGTGTAGTATGAGTACCAAAAAAATGGGTACCGAGTAGGCATCATAGGCCGACTGAGTTCAGAAAGATAATATATATTATAAGCTACATGAAAGTAAACTAACTACAGGAATCCACCTAAATCTAGTTATCTACTACCAGAGTCGTAACCCAACAAATGGTGAAGATAATAATGATGATAAGGTAAAGGCACCCCAAGTACACATAAGCAAATGTGATGCACCGAGAGATCATATGATGCAAAATATGGCCAATGCAACATGAGTCTGAAATCCTGCCATTGGACGAACAGTAACTAAATATGAGTGCGAAATCCCTGCATCGAACATGCAACAAGTAAATGTGAGTCCAGAATCCTAGAATTGGACTTGCAATACATAAAAATTTCCTCCACAAAACTAAAAATCAATAAAAAAGGAGGCGTTTAGTTCTTAAATCCAAAATGGTAAGGTAGTGCAACTCTTTCTTAAAACCCTTTAAATACGAAATAAGAATAAAAAACCATCATTTTAAACCCAAAACCAACCATTCTTTCTTAGGAGAAACCATTAATATGCCAAGCCCATGAATGCAGAATTGAGAGTAAGCAGTACAACACCCAAACAAAGACAGATATATAACACCAAAGATGGGGCCAAAATGCTCCCAAATAAGAGACTCACCTAGAACTCCGTCCAGTCCAATGTTATGGCTTCGGGCCCATAATTACACAAATTTAACGGTAAATAACGATGGAAAAGAATATAACTATAATACAAAATAAAACAAGACATCTACTCTACCTTTAAAATCTCCTAAGGTTACTCTAAGGATTCTAGGCTAGCCACAAAATTCTACAAGCTCCTATACTAAGGATAAACATGGATATACTACTCTACAGTCCCAAAAATAGCCAAGATAAGCAAAAACAAGATTTAAGCCTAATTCTAACCTAAACCTAGCCTAATGTTCATGCAACTCATAACATATAAAATCTATCTAAGCCAAGTCTAGAAGAAGTAAGCCGTAACCTACCTCGAGGCTGAACTGCAAGCACGAACCATCACTCGTGTGCCTTCCCCTTCTGAACAGCCTTAGAATGATGCCACGCTATCAAAAACATAATCCAAGTGTCAAAATGAGAAGAATGGCACCCATATTGCTATACAAAAAAATTGGGTAAAAAATTAAGTTGAAAAATGACCCTCAGGGCCTGCGCGACAAAATAGAAAACAAATTTCACAATTATGTTTGCAACAAGTTTATAAACCCATGCCCAATGTTTGAGAGCGAATGAGACTCGTCTCAATGCCCAAAACAGCCTCGAAGTCCACATTGTTCAAGAATTGCATGAAAAAAAGATAGCTTTTATGGAAAGGATTCGGAAATAATGTTAGGGCGATGACTAGAATAAGGATAGGAAGAGAATTACCTCAATATGATACAAGAATCAATGAAAAAGGATGATTCTCTCCTTAGCCGAGCTTTATCAATAGAGGAATGAGTTGGAAAAAAGATATGAAATGAAGGAGAAACTTAATTTAAACTAGCAGCGATCAGCGCACCTGCAGTCAAAGTGACACAGGTGTGGCATTGTCGTGGTGCCCAAAAAACCACAGGGGCGGTGGTCAGCCAAATTCCCAACCCCCGCAGGTGCGGACAAATAAGCGCAAGTGCACCCCCTAAGCATGCAGGAATGCCATACCAGATACCAGCAGCACCAGCTCCAATAAAACACAAACAAAAACTCCGACTGTATCCTTAGGATTTATTTGAAACCCCGTGAACACAAACCAGATATGCTACTGTCACGACCCAAAACCAGGCCATGATCGAGCTTACATAACCCCTTGGTAAGCAAGCCAAACCCGGCGATACGGAAGATAATAAAGCAGTTAAAGTAAGGAAAAGCGAAAGACATAAACAAAAAGACAAGGCCAATAGCATATATACATACCATCGTACAAAATAAATATAAAAAGGCCCAAAAGTGACCAACGAGATAAAATAGACTCGAGAACTAACTCGGACCTGGTGTCACTAGTAAAAGAGCGACTAAAGTAAGGAGTAGCTATACAACATACTCTATCTACCGAAAATACAAAATATAGACAGAATATACAAGATGGAAAGCATGTAAAGTCTCCAAAACAGCCGGGAGCTCACCGCGATCCGAACAACAATTGGCCTCGAATGATAGGAAGGTCAGTAAGGGTGGCTCGTACTAGGTGCTGCATCAGAAAAAGATGCAGAGTGTAGTATAAGTACCAAGACAACGGGTACTCAGTAGGCATCATAGGCCGACCGAATACAAAAAAATAATACATAAAATAAATTATAGGAAGGTACACAAAATACAGGGATCCACCTAAATCTAGTTACAAAACTGAAAACAGAAATATTCTAACCAAAAAGAGGGCAAGAATAATAAAATCAATACAAGCAACCGACAATCCAAGTACACCCAAGTCGATGCAATGCTATGAGGTATGATGTGATGTATGAATGCATAATAGTATAAACCCAGAATACCACATGGGGTGCCCTAAATACCGCATCGGACTATGCATATATATGTATGTGTGCATATAGGAAGTAAAAACCCAGAATAACGCATTGGGGTTATGGAATACCGTATCGGGATATAAGTATATTATGAATGAAAATAAGGTCCAGAATAACGCATCGAGTGTCAAAATACTGCATCAGACTATGAGTATGCACATTTGAAAATAATAGAGAAAAGGTCTGGGTATATCCCTTGGACCGGCATAAAAGTAGTACTTTTCCTTTCCTTTCCAAAATCAGTAGTAACCCAGTATAACTCTTCAAACATCCAAGAACCAAACTATCCATAGTAAATCTCTATGTATCGAAAGCCTCGAAAACCTTCCTTTTCTGTATCGATAATATGCAATGCAATATGAGCATAAAGTGTCCATAATCAGATAAGGTAGCACCCCACAAGGCAAAATAGGGAAAAATACCCTCCAAAACAAGAGAACTGACCTAGAAACTCATCCAAATTCAAGTTATGGCCTCGGGCCCACAGTTACACACAACCAAAAATTAAAGCAAAAATAGCAGAAAATAATTAAGGAGACCACTATGAGCATCTACTCTACCTCTACAATCTCCTAAAAGCATACTAAGGATTCTACGCTAGGCATAACAATACTACGGGCTCCTAGACTAAGGATAGCATGAATAAATTCTAATCGATGATCCAAAATGGCCATAATAATATAAATCACAAGATTTAAGCCTAAAACCACCTAAAGTCCAACCTAACGTTCCAGTAACATATGATATATAAAATCTAACTAAACACAATCTAGAAAGTAAACCGTAACCTACCTTGGGGCCAAACTACAAACACAAACCATCACTCGTATGCCTTCCCCTACTGAATAGCCTCAGAAAGCTGCCACACTATCAAGAACATAATCTACGTGTCAAGACGAGAATAACGATACTCATATTGATATATAGAAAATCAGGCTGAAAATCAGGTTAGAAAATGACCCTCGGGGCTCGTGCAATAAAATAGAAAATAAACACCGTAATTATATCCGAAATGGGTTAAGGAACCCATGTCCAAAATTTGAGCGTGAATAGAGTTCATTTTGGGGCTCAAAACAGCCCCGAAGTGCTACTAATTCAAAGGATTTATCAAGGAAACAATAGAAAATTAACGGGTTTAATGAGGATTAACAACGTAAAAGAGATGAGTGGAGAAGAAGGGACTTACCCGACAAAGTAGACTGAGCAAAGTGCTTGAAACCGGAGTTTGGAAGCTTTATCAATTGGAGAAGAATGAAAATATGAACGAGAAAATGATGTTTAAGCTGCCAGGGGTCCTTTATCGCGATCATGAAGGACACCACACATTCACGAGGGAACGCTGGCCAGATTATCGCGACGCGATGATCCAGCCCTGCGTTCGCAAAGAGGAAACTTAGTCGGGTCTCAGTGGCTTCATTGTGATCGCGAAGGGCAACCCACGCGAATGCGATGGTCAAGAAACTATACCATCACGAACGCGATGGCCACCTCATGATCACGATGATCAACTGGTCTGCAACTTTTATAGCAGCAACCAATAATTCACAAAGGCCAAGAGATCATACGACGGACCCTCAAGATTTATTCGAAACCCCGTGAACACAAACCAACCATGCTACCCAACCAGAAATAGCATTTTGGACTCAAAGGAAACAATGAAACTCCTAACGGAGATCATTTTAACAAAAAGTGGTCCCCGCGCCCAAAACTGACTCGAAACCTAATACCTCAAGACAAGTTCGGAAGCCCCGGGACCCAAACCCAAGGTCCCTCTAGCCCAAAGTTGACATTCCGGAGCTTCAGCGCTGACGAAATTTCCATCCGAGGTGGTCTTCTCCAAATGTTGACCAAAGTCAACTCTACCAGCCAAACTGGCTATAAAATACAAAAAGCAACACAAAACCAAACCAAAAGCACTCAGACCCAGGCCAATGGTCCTACTAGACTAGAATCCCCATTCCAAATCAAACGAAACTGTTGGAATTCGATTCTGAGCATGTTTACCAAGAAAGTTGACCAAAGTCAAAGATTTTCTAAGTTCAAGTTCTAAAACAGGGAAATGGTCTTAATGACCTAATGAATGGTTCGGGCACCGAACCATCAGTCCTGATAAGTCATAAATGACCTGTAGCTACCGCTAAGGGAAAGATCGAAATATAGACAAAGGATGTAAAATTAAAAATAACCTAGAGGGTCATTACAATATCCACTACTAAAAGAACTTTCATCCGCAAAAGTTAGGAAAAGGATTGTACCAAAAGACTCAAACGAAGACAAATACTAAGCTCGCACCACTCTCTCAAAAACCCGAGGAACCTCCCAAACCGGATGGCACCCCATAAAGCTAAACCAAAGGAAAACTACCAACCCCTAACACCTCACTAGCCAAACTAGATACCAACATTTAACTCTATATCCTCTAAAGATCTCCCAACCAAACTGATCCTCAAGAATCTCAATCGAAAGAACCAACACAACATAAAAACCAGAGATCCAAGGCGATCAACACACCGAACCTAAATCCTCGATACGACAACCAAGTTCACCCAAAAAAGCCACCAACCTAAAACTCCAACTCATGAACCCACTGATCCACAAAACCTCTTATTTTGATCTGAATCCTTTTGCACCATAACTATGAAGCTGTACACTCAAGCCACTCTCGAAGTATCAACGGACACACCGGAGATCCCTTATTTCCACTTGCACTCCACCACGAACAAAGTCACCCTTTTTACTCTAATTTAATCCAAACTAAGCTATGGCTTACTATCTTTTGACCTCCAACATACTAACCCGATGCGCATCCTCAAAAACTATAGTAGTTTTACCCCGACTGATGACCAACCAAAGGATGACCACTTTTACTAATGCCAGCCTAGCCACCTGAAGTCTCTGACCAACCGACTGAACTAACCATCTGAACTAGACTGAAGCTTGCACACCAGCATTGCAAAAGGCATGTATGAACACCCGGTGCTGATAGAGAACCTTCTGACTATAGAATGAACCCAACCTCGCTGAACTGCGCCAAGTCTAAAATAACGAAAATTGAATGAACCAGGGCAACCTGCACAAATGACCCAAACCAAAACCAAGACCTTATAAGGAGTGTGGTAAGCCTACCAAAAGGTCTGTAACCATCAACTAAGCTCCAAACACTCAAACACTACATGAGTTCTAAAATTTCCTTACCAGTCTCAACTTTAGGACAAAGTCAACCACGCTGCCAATATCAAGTCAGAACACCCCATAGGCAACAAAGGGGTTCCTGAAGTCTAGGACCGCCATCTAAATATAGAAATTTTAATAACCCATCAATTCACTTCTTTGGATCGAATCAACCATTATAGTACATCAACACACCATACCACTGAGTCTAAAGACTGCAACATACAATACTGCTAGTCCACACTGGCCGAGTCCCACCAATACTAGAACCTCATATAACAGACAACCCTTGAAGAACTAACATACCAAACTTTCAAATCCTCAGGATAAAAAGGTGACCACTGATGAACGCTCAAATCGTGCTCCCCAAGTTGGAGGTCATGTTGATCATGCACCAAAACCAAATTTATAATCCCAATGAGTGTCGGGGTCATACCCAAGGGACTTGGAGTATCTAAATAGAGATTGTATTGAGTTGAGTTCAAAGAGAGAGTAAATGCTCAAAATAGAAAGGAAAAGAATGGGGGAATTGGGATGTTTTCACTACAATCACAATTCAATTAAAAAGCAGTAAAATAAAAGCGGGTGTATCAAGTTGACTAGACGACTAAGGATGCATATTCGATGGGGATTTAGTTATGGAATAGAGTGATTATCAATTCATGCTTATTCTCGCTTAATGACATAAGTAGCATTGGTAATGGATACAAATTGCTTATCTCTCGATCAACAATCTTATATTCGATGATCTCGATTAGAGCATCATTGGTTTGACCAACAAACAACCAATCTAAGCTTGGGGAGGTCACACTATCTCTAGCTTAGACCCTTAAATGGGTGATTCCATTGATAAGAGCTATCTCTAGCCTCAAATCTGAGTGGAGTCCCAAGTTCCCACTAATAATTTCACATCAAAAACCATGAAATCCTTTTCTCAAGTAATCGCATAGTCAAGTAATGAAAATTAATGTTTGCAACCACCAATTTTAGGATTAAAGCTTGGTGAAATTACTAGACCCATGTCAAATAAGCAATTATAAGCAAGAAATTAACACCCAGACCCATTTGTTAAGTACCCATCATCAATACACCCTTAGAAAAGAGAAATTAGCTACTCATAGCAAGAGAGAAAGAGATACCAGCTGGGTAAGTCAAAATCTCCTCCATTAGAGATGCATCTCAAGTTCTAGATTTAATTTGAGCACACAAGTGTTAACCAAGAGAATTAGATTGAAACCCTCTTCTCAATGGAGGTGAAAACTTAGTCTCCAAGCAAAAAGCTGTTCAGAATATTTTTGGACTGAAGAATTGTTATTTACAATTGTGCCTAAATAGGCCTTTTATAGTTTCCCAAAATGTCACTAAAAACTAGGATACAAATGCCCTTCAAGAGGTGTGCGGCACGACGTGTGGTTTGCATGTTGTGATGTGTGCGTCGCACACTGCCTTTAGTTGAACCAGTGACTTCTGCTATCTGTGGGAGCTCCGTGCGAAGGGGGTGTGGTTTGCACCTTGGGATGTGCGCGTCGCATAACAACCGCACTCCTTAACAGACTCTTCAAAATTTTCGAAGCTCTATATGGAGGAGGTGCGATTCATACCTCGGCTTGTGCGTATCGCACAACCATCGCATCTCAGTAGAATCTTCAGCTTTCTTTGGAACTGTCCTCACACTTAAATCCTTTTTGAGCTTCTTTTGGGGGTGCATATCCTTGTTTTTTATCTTTTATCAAAAGTACCTGCATAAACATCAATAAAGTCCATAAGAACCTCTAAATCTATTCAAAATATAGCAATAATTCATGCATATAGGCTCAATAATTTGGTAGATTACCGACTTATCAAACCCCCAAACTTGAACTATTGATTGTCCTCAAGCAAGATACTCATAATATAAGGAATGAATTATGCTCTAGGATCAACCAAGGCACAAAAGACTACTCAAAACTAAAAATTAATAAAAAGAATAAGCGAAAGACTCAAACAAATGACTCAACTACTATGATCATCTCAATTTGAACCACCATAAATTCAAGGAAATTGATCATTTCAAAACCTTTTCCAAAAGGACATCATTTCTCATTCAAAATCAAGGGAATTTTGCCATTCAAAACAAGACATTTAAGCTTCTCAAGTCATTGGCATGGACCGTCAAGGCTTGCCTCGAGATTCACCACACAACTTGTCTCATTCATTCCACTCAATTAAAATAGAGACTCTATGTTTCAATTCGAGTGCATGATGCCACTCACCACAAGAGATAATCTCACTCACAATTATTCAAATCACAAAACACGGGATTATAGGAGAACCAAGAAGACTCTCACTCTCTCAAGGAAGTTCAAGTACATATGCGTCGAACCATAGGCTTTCCCTTTATGTATATCACCACTAATGTAGGGTGGCCAAGCTCTAAATCACCAAGGACTTGCGGGTTACGATGTTGGCTAGGGATAAGGTGAGGATATCATTTGGGTCAAGTGACTACACCTCCCCAATGCTCTTTGTTCTCATTTCAAACACCGCTCACATTTTACTATTTCAACTTCACCTTATTTCTCCCTCTCACAACCCAAGATTTCTCCTTTTTACTCATGATCATTCAAACTCCTTATACCGCCTTCACTTGGTAGCACCTATTTTTGGCTTTTCAATTTTCTCATTAGATTGATCTTTTGGAGCAATTTTCAATTCGAAATTAAGGTGCTACCTTGCACTTGACGTGCATTTCTTTTCTTCTCCTTATTTGATCACATGCACCCCCAAACTTAGGCATTTGCCTATGTTATATTTCGGTTCCCTCCAAATTTAAGCTTTTAGCCTACATTTCATTATCAAGCAATTAGGGAGGATGGGTGCCAAATTAAGGGTTCCAAAAAGGTCAAGGTGTTACAAGGTGCAAAAGAATGGTCACAAGCTCAAAAGGGGTTCACTAGGATTTGATATCGTGGGAAGTCATTTGGGTGAAGTGGCTATCAAAAAGGGCCTAAGGTCATCTTCCAAGCTCGATCACACCTAGAATTTCACCTTGAATTATATTTGGGGTAAGTTCTAGAGGACAATTATGCACAAGAATCAAGGTAAAGCCTCACCACACAAGGCATCATGCTACAAGACCTCTTTCATTAGTCTCATAATCAATTGGGGCAAATGATTTTTGACAAGCTATTTCGAGTTCATTACACACTCATTTGTGAGGCAATCAAGCCAAAGCGAGAGTGTGCAAGTCATGACAAGAGAATGCTTTTCCTCAAAAATTTATTTCCCTTCTTCCTTTTATTTTCAAAACAATTTGCCACGAGAAATTTTTTGATGGGCCCATTTTGAGACAAGCAACTACGGACTCAATTCTAAACTAAAACTTGGAATTTTCCCTTAAGAAAGTCACCTCTTAATCTATCATAGGAAAACACCACCCCGGTTCGACACACAAAAACAAAAAAAAAGAAAAAGAAAATAATTAAAACTCTTGCTCCTTGGGAAAGAACCGTGGTATTAAGAAAACCCTCAGAGTTTATTTCTAAACTACTATTAACAAGGCGATATCTGAATTGCGTGCTCATGATTCATTCAAAACAAGCCTCGGCGTACGCCTTTAGCGCATTTGCAAAGCACTGATAGTAAGACAATAGAGCATGTAAGACCAACTCGGCAATACAATCTCAATCAACAAAAATCAAGCCCATCAAGGGCACAAATAAGCTCAAGGTAAAAACAAAACATAAAACAAAACGTAATCTAAAGGCCCAGCAAGGGAAATAAACATCACAATAATCAAAATATGCTCGAAAAGGGCCAAATGAAATCTAGCAGAATGTCAACAAGGTCCGACAAGGGCAATAAAGCCCACTCAAGGGCACTAACAAAAGCAAGTAAAGCCACCCCCTCCCCATAAAAATAGCATTGCCCTCAATGCTAATAGATCAATAGGGAATAGGGTGGAACTCCCTAGAGGACTAGGCCTCATCATCATCATCATCATCAGATACTTTCTCACCAGTATTCCTTCCACTCAGACCAGCACCACCCCTTTGGGAGTCCACAGAAAGTGTGGAGTCACGGAGAATCCGCTGGAAGTCAGGGTTCTCATCATCATCCAACTCATAATCATCTTTACCGGGCAGCTTCTCATCCACATAGGAGGCAAACAAGTCATCCAAAGGTTCGGGAATCAACCGAGGTGGAGGCAATATGGTCAAATCTCCTTGCACCACCGAGGCTTTGCCTTTGGCTTTGTCAACATCTCTCCGGAGTATTGTGATTGCCCTCTCCATGACATCAACCCTCTTACACAGTATGTTCAAGCTATCCACCATCCCCTTAACTACACTCTTGATAGCCTTGTTTATCATACCGGGTAGCTTAGCAGCTAGGTCAGCAACCTGCTTCTCATGGCTATGAGTTTTTTCAACCATGTCCTGAAGGCTATTTTTGGTTATCGAGGGGGCTGGGGCATGTGTACATGCCTCAGAAGTAGCCCTAGAGGGGGATGAAGCATCCACTCTAGTATCAAGATTATCACTCGCAGCCTCCACTGATACCTCAGTCCTTTGTCTCTTAAATTGGGGGGCATCCCTGTCAGTTTTCTTATCAAGATCAATCACCCCTATAGTGTAGGTGACTTTGTCGCAAATGAGGTAGGGAATCTCTACCTTGGCACACAACTTGCTAATCAACACTGGGAAAGGGAATGCATCCTTGTCCCTGCGGGCTTTTCTCCGAATAACCATGGCTGCAATTTCTCCAAAATTCACATGTTCTCCTGTCATGATGGGAGCAACTAGAATGACACCCTTTTGAGTTATTTTCTGATCATTTTGAGAGGGGAGGAACCTCTTACAAACTAGATCATACCACAGTCGGGCTTAAAAGTGCAGAGTTCTACTCAGGATATCACCCCCCACAGTGGACCAAGGAGGAACATCTTGAGCAATGATGGAGGTTGTTTCCTGATAAGTCTTTGAGTCAGTCATCAACTTGGCTATGAGGGTTGGTGCATGGTCAATTGGGTATCCCTAATAGATAGAATTGATGGCAGCGGGGGTGATGCTAACTCTCTTGCCCCTGACTATGACTGAATCCAGGTTGGGAAATTTCTCTGAAGGCCCTTTGTATCCTTTGGAGTCGTGTGTATCCTGATAAGCCGCAAAGAATTCCCGCACAACTTTCTCATATTACCCGCCGGGTACATCCTGAAAAAGGGGTGCCACTCTCATTCAGCAAATTACTGGTGCATGTTAGGTAGCTCATCTCCGACCTCTTCCAAGTTGAAACTTTCCTCCTTATTGAATCCTCTATCTTTGTCCCACTTATAGAAGGCTTTCATGCCCTCTACTCCAAGCAGAGCCTTGATTCTTCAGCAGCAGACCTTTGCTTAGGTTGGCTTTCTGTGTTTGGCCTATATGAAGAAATATTCTGCATACAGAGATATTGAGCCAAAAACAAAAACAAAACCTAAGAAGAAATTGGAAACCTACAAAAGATAGAATGCAACGGATTAGAAAAATAAAGTAGGTAATTGTTGGCTTATGCGGACCACATGCAAAATGCACCAGAAGGAGTGCGCGTTGCATGTGCTATCGCACAAGCAAGCAAAGACCTTCGGGGATTTTCTATTTACGTGTGAAGTTGGTGCGATTCGCACCATCTAAAGTGCGTGTTGCACCAAGCGTCGCCCCTCAGATCAGTGACTGGCTTATTTTTTTAAACATGGTGCGATTCCTCATGTGACCCATACATCAAGATCTATGCATCTCATGTAAAGCACACAAAGTCACAATTAGAATTTTTGGTTCCTTGTGTTTTTGTGAATTTTGCATGTGATTCGTAGAGCAAGATGTGCTTAGGCACTGGGCACCACGCAATAACCCAATCAACATTAAACAAGGGGGACAAGGGATATCATGATCATAACTTCTAGGTACTCAGACTTTCCCAGATTTTCATTGACACAATGACAAGCAAGAATGGAACTCAACGACTTCCCTTAAGATGGACGTTACCCCATCTATCATCGGGAACATCAAGCCCTCACTTGAACAATAGACACCCATAATTTTAGTAACAATTAACCCCCTCCCCACACAAGATCACAAACCCCAAATAGAATGCTCAACAAAAACCATGGGTATACAATCAGCGAAATTCAGCCTCCATAACAAATTTTCAACAAAAACCTCATGACAAATGATGATTTGCCCTTAAAAACGACATCACCCAATCTATCATCAGGCCAAATCATTCGTTCATCGCAAGTGGGTTACTCAGACTTTAACCCAACACATAATTCAAGGCTAAAAATCACTACCAATCAACATGCATTACCAAAATTAAAGTTCTACCAAGTTGAAATATAGCAATATCATCAATACAACTTAGAATTGGGGACCCAAAATTTTTGGATCTCACCCAAAATCAACATGGCAATTCTACTAAGCATGCTTCACAATATGAGTTCCTAACCTTCATAAAAACAAGTATTTAATGTCAGGAAACTTACCACAAGTGAAGATTATGAACAGAGGAGTGAAAATTGAAGCTTTTTGTTCTTCAACAATGGTGACCTATGAAACCTTCGCAGAGAGATGACGATGGCAGTGGTGATGGAGTGGTGAAGATAGTTGGGTGAGAGGAGGAGAAAATTTTAGGAAGGTTTGAGGGAATTAGAGAGTTTTGGGAGATTTTTTTTGACAATTTGAGGGAAAAGATGGTGGAAGAAGAAGAAGAGAAGAAGCGGTTTTAAAAGAAAAAAAAAGAAAAGTCAGCCTGGTCATCTTCGGGTTAGGTCAGTCAATGGGTTAGGTCAATTAAAATTCAAATTTACCTTTCGTGTGCCGCGACATGCGATTTGCACCAGCCTTGGTGCGGACCACATGACATTTTGCACATCGCCCTTTTTTCTCCCCTGGTTTTCCCGGTCATCTATTTCTCCATGCGATGGAGGTGCGATGCGCACTTGGGCTCGTGCGGTCCATTCGTCCCAGTGCAAGTCACCTCAAAATTTTCAAATTTTCTTTAGGCATTTTGATTTGGCATGCGGTAGCTATGCGATATGTACAAATGCTTGTGTGGTCCGCACAATCTACGTCACAACCCCTTTTTGCCCTGCTTTCCCTTGTCCATTTTTCCATCCATGCTTTCCTTATAGAAACACCAAAAACAACAAAACATAACCAAAAACAAATAAAGAAACTTGGGTTGCCTCCCAAGCAGCGCTTGATTTAACTTCACAGCACAACGATACTACCTCAGTCAATCATTCTTTGGGTTGGTAATGGTGTCATTGGGCAACGCCCCTTTCATCCTAAGGTTCATTTGTCTTAAGAGATAGTTCACTTTGGCCTTAAGATGTTTGATTGAGGGTGAGTGTGAGCTCACAATTTGGTGAAGTGTTGAGACCTCACTCTTTAGCTCGCTCACTCTCGTATTTGTGGTGTCCACCTTCTTAAGAACCAAGGACAATATGTCCTCCAACTTGGAATGGCTGGGGTTTTTTATACCCGATTGGTAGAGAGAGTCCGCCTTATTTGGAGGGATACAGGGATTCGAACTCCAGTGATTCAAATGATCACCATCCCTCTCTCTATCCTGCCAATTTCCATCTTTTTCTTTGTCTCGAATCCAACCTTGGTTCTCCTCCCTCGGGCGATAATACCTGGGATGAGAACACGCCAACACAAAACATAGCTTTGCATCAACCACAGTCATGATTTCATCATCACTAGCTTTGATTTTTGCTGTACTCACAGTATTCCCCATCTTAGCACCACCAGCTCATATTACATGCTTGGCCATCAAATCAATTTGTGTCATCATTTTCGCTATTGTCTCATTATGCTCCTCATCCTTCTTCCTCATTTTATTAACCAAGATGGATGAGGATCCTCCCAAAGTTGGCACATCCGCTTCCCGTGTATGCCAAGCTTGATTGGTCTTTGTCATTCGCTCTAACAAAACTGAGGCAATGGGAAAGTCCAAGTCCATGAAGGTACCACCTCCAAGATTGTCAGCCACTAATTTATTCATAGAGTTCAATGATCGATAGAAGCTTTGTAGTAGAACATTGTTTGACAACTCATGATTTGGACACAAGAGAAGTTTCTTTTTGAATCGTAGTCAAACCTCATGAAGAGGCTCATCCGGGAGTTGCCTAAAGTTGGTGATCTCATCTCTTAACTGCATCATTCGAGATGGAGGAAAGAATCTCGATGTAAATGCCTTAACCAACTCAGCCCAAGATGTGATAGAGTCATCCAGCAACTCTTCCAACCACGCTGTGGCTTCCCCCATCAAGGAAAAAGGGAATAGGCATAATCGGATGGACTCTTGGGAGATATGTTGAAAGATGCAAATCTCCATAAAATTCTTAATATATCAGTTGACATCTTCATGTGCTACTCCACCAAATAGGCCTTTCATTTGGATTAAGTGGAACATGGTGCTAGTCATATGAAAGATAGGGTTTCCCACCGTGGGGGGTAGGCGGATTGCACCCACACCACTTTGCATCAAAG
Organism: Jaltomata sinuosa; assembly: GCA_003996215.1. Lineage (NCBI taxonomy): Eukaryota > Viridiplantae > Streptophyta > Magnoliopsida > Solanales > Solanaceae > Jaltomata > Jaltomata sinuosa. The sequence continues at coordinate 61,214 of QJPP01003491.1, forward strand.
GCTCAGCATCATTGGCATTATCGAAGCCGTCAATGCTCTCATTGTCATTGGCTTTGCTCATGGCTAGCCTGTTCAATCAACCACAAACAACAAACAAAAGTAAAAGAAGCAAGCACTCTCAAATTGAATTCAAAACAATAATCAAAAAATAGCTATCAACTCAAGTCCCCGACAACGGTGCCATTTCTTATAAACGCCCAAATCATGCTCCCCAAGTTGGAGGTCACGACAATCATGCAGCAAAACCAAATTTATAATCTCAACAAGTGTCGGGGTCGTACCCAAGGGACTTGGAGTAGCTAAATAGAGATTTTATTGAGTTGATTTCAAAGTGAGAGTAAATTCTCAAAATAGAAAGTAAAAGGATGGGGGAATTGGGATGTTGTCACTACAATCACAATTCAATTAAAAAGCAGTAAAACGAAAGCGGGTGTATCAAGTTGACTAGATGACTAGGGATGCATATTCGATGGGGCTTTAGTTATGGGATAGAGTGACTATCAATTCATGCTTATTCTTGCTAAATGACATAAGTAGCATTGGTCATGGGTAAGAATTGCTTCTCTCTCGATCAACAATCTTATATCTGATAATCTCGATTAGAGCATCATCGGTTTGACCAATAAACAACCAATCTAAGCTTGGGGAGGTCATACTATCTCTAGCTTAGACCCTTAAATGGGTGATTTCATCGATAAAAGTTATCTCTAACCTCAAATCTAAGTAGAGTCCCAAGTTCCCACTAGTAATTTCACATCCAAAACCATGAAATCCTTTCTCAAGCAATCACATAGTCAAGTAATGAAAATTAATTTTTGCAACCACCAATTTTAGGATTAAAGCTTGGTGAAATTACTAGATCCGTGTCAAATAAGCAATTATAAGCAAGAATAAATAACACCCACACCCATTTGTTAAGAACCCATCATTAATACACCCCTAGACAAGAGAAATTAGCTACTCATCGCAAGATAGAAAGAGATAACAACTGGGTAAGTCAAAATCTCCTCCATTAGAGATGAATCTCAAGTTCTAGATTCAATTTGAGCACACAAGTGTTAACCAAGAGAAATAGATTGAAACCCTCTTCTCAATGGAGGTGAAAACTTAGTCTCCAAGCAAAAAGCTCTTCAGAATATTTTTGGACTGAAGAATTGTTATTTATAATTGTGCCTAAATAGGCCTTTTATAGTTTCCCAAAACTTCACTAAAAATTAGGATTAAAAGGCCCTTCAGGAGGTGTGCGACACGACATGCAATTCGCACATTATGATGTGCGCGTCACATACTGCCTTCAGTTGAACCAGTGACTTCAGCTATCTGTGGGAGCTCCGTGCGAATAGGGTACAATTTGCACCTTAGGATGTGTGCATTGCACAACGACCACACCCCTTAACAGAATCTTCAAGATTTTTGCAGCTCTATGTGAAGGAGGTGTGGTTCGCACCTCGGCTTGTGCATGTCGCACGACCACCACATCTCTAGTCAGAATCATTAGCCTTTCCGAACGCTTTACACTTAACTCCTTTTTTAGCTCTTTTTGGGTCCATATCCTTGTTTTTCATCTTTTATCAAAAGTACCTGCATAGACATCAAATAAAGGCCATAAGAACCTCTAAATCTATTCAAAATATAGCAATAATTCATGGATATAGGCTTAATAAGTTGGTAGATTACCAAATTACCAACCACCATCCTTAAAGTATCATTACAACCCATAATATCCTCGCTAGTTTCAACTCGCACAATCTGATCACACATAATACACTACTGGCAAATCTCGAACTTACGCCGCTGAATTTGTCCAATCATAGTAGAAGGAACCTTGTACTATCTAGAACAGTGCTAAAAGCTGGAGTGTCCATCCTAACTCAAAGGTTAGCCAAGGACTAGGTGTCCAAGGCCAAATGTCACTCCATAATCTGAAATAAGAGAGCTAAGTTGTCCAAACTCCTTGCCTTCCAATTCAAGAAGCTGCAACTGAAAAGGACTAACCACGAACTATCAGGAGTAGTGTGCTAGCCCATGATTCTGAAATCCAATACTAGTTAGACACCAATACCTCTGTCGAACCTCTGTGTAGACCCATAAACTACCGATGAACACATAGGAACTGGAGTCAGCTAGCTTCTAAACATACAGTTTGCCCAAACCATAATGCTACAAAGACTTTGATCATTTATGGAATAACACATGAAATCACAACTGATACAATGAGTCCCCACAGGTAGTATTGAAAATGACCACTACCTCGATCCCTCACCAACAGGAATTCTGACCTCAGACCAATCGAAGAAAAGCTATTGCAATCTGTAGTCAGTCAAATCATGTCAACACACACAAACCCAAACAACTCTCAACCGTCACTTTCGCTAACTACTAAAACACATAAGCACGAATAAGGAGTCATCACCCTCCTTCGCAAACCCAACAAAACCCTTTCCAAGGTGATACTAGCATGGATAGCATGGTTGACACGAGCATGGATGGCATAGATAACACATATGATGTTCATGCAAAGGGAAGCTTATGAGTCCGTGGGAGTGATGTGGATGAAGAAAAGAGGTCATTTGTGCAAGTGGCTAGGCTTTAAATTCAAGAATCCATAAAGAAGACAACCAAACAAGGCCTTGCTTCATTAAGGGCAATATTGTAAAAAAGCCAATGTCTTCTTATTTCCTTCGTATAAGTAGTAGCTCCGTTATCATTTGGTATCAAAGCTCGGTTTAGGTTTGTTTCCACAAATCTAAGTCTTAGAAATTTGATATCTTCAAAACCAAAAAAAAAAAATTGTCCAAAAAAAAAAACCGAATTTTTTTCTTGTTTGATTTCTTGTTTTTGACACTATATTCTTGTTTCCTAGTGTTTTTTGAGTCTAGATTTCAAATTATATTCAATTTGGAGTTGTAGAAGTGAAGTTGCCATTGAAGGTCTTTGAAGCTTTGAAAACTTGCAAACTTGAAAAGTGGGTCTTTGGATTGGGGAGAAATTGGAGCTTAAAAACTATTGTGGTTTGTTCCCTAAGTCGAGGGGAATCTAATCCTAAAGTTTGAGCCAATTCCGAGTTGATTTGAAGGTGTTGGTGGTTACTGTGTGTTCTTGGTGTTTTTGATATTCATCAAGAACATTTTGAAGAAGAAGAAGCCAAAAGGTACATTTGATCCAACTTTTCTAAGTCAAAGTGGTCAAAGATGTTTGTTGGGTCCACAAGTGGACTTTAAAAAAAAAATAATTCCAAAGGACCAAATCTGCCCCTTAGAAAAAGTTTTGGGGGCTGAAATGCACACTTGCAAACTTGGACAGAATGCTTCAAATTTTGGGACCCCAAAATTTTTCTAAGTGTTGGAACTCTTAAGACCTCAAAAATTTTCTAAGTGTCCCAACTTCAAATTTCTTCTTCTACACTCATTTTCTTCTATTTCTCTACTAATTAACAACTAATTAACATCTTTAATTACTTGTTAACTAGTTTTAATCATCAAATCATCTCTATTATTCTTCAAATTAAGCAACACAAGTAACTTTTCTACTTTTGTTACTTAGTTTTTTTTGAGTTCGTTTTTCTTTCGTGCTTTTTTTCTTCAACTTTTCTCATCTTAATTCGTTGATAAATTTCTTGATTCAAGTCCTTTTACCTTCAATCGAGTTGTCCGTCTTTCAAGAGTCACAAAAATCCACTCCACTACAAAGGATAGTTGATCTTGAATTGATCAAGAAAAGCTAGTTCACTACCAATTTTGAGACGACATTTTAGAAGGTGAGTTGAGAGTTTGCATACGAGTGATGTGAGGCTTTTTCTACTAATATTGTTTGTTGTGTTTTGTAGGTACAAAATGAGATATAAGGTAGCATGTCATCCATAGCTTCGGATACTTGTGATGATGACATGGAAAGCTCTATTTATAGCGATGGAGGCTATGATTCTAATGTTGAGGCGCCTATAAAGGCTATGATGGAGCCAATGAGGGATATGAAGGATCATGTGTTCATGAGCATTATGATGGAGAGAACTACTACTCCGGAGATGAATATGTGATGAATGGAGCTTATAGCTCTTGTGATGATGTTGAAGGGGTAGAGGAACCTTGTGGAGAATATTATAGTGGAGAAGAAGGTTATGAAAGTTCTCATTTTCCACACCATGAGTATGAAGGTGATGTGAGGTACAATGCTTCCTTCCGTATGTCTTGTGAATCCTTTGAGGGAAATCTTGATGAAAATGGAAGTTGTGAGGTTGAATGTCCTTCCTCATCTTGTGCGACTTTCTATCCTAAAAGAGAAGGTATAGATGTATGGTTGGTACCAATTCGAAGATATCGTATGGGCTATAGAAGAGGTACATTTCCTACTTCTCGAAATATGATAATGTGCGATTCTTATCCTAATACCAATGTGTCTTGTACACGATATAGAAATGGTATTAGAGGAAGTAGAGACAAGTTGATGTTTCAAGATAGGCAAGACCCGCAGAGGCGAAGTCTTGAAACAAAAGTGAATGTTTATCATACTACGGGGTTTGATCTTATCCTTGATGATCATAGTGTTTCTAACTTTATAACCCCTCAATTGGTTGAATTGTTTGGGATACCTTTTTGGCCGAAGCGAGACTCCTTTGTTACTCAAAAAGGGTATCATGTTAATAAAAAGGTGCGAGTACCTATTTCACTTGGGAAATATCAAGAGGAGGTTTGGTGTGATATAGCTCCCATGGATACTTGTCACTTATGTTTGGAAAATCCTTGGTTCCAAAGTCATAGGATTCCACATGCACAAGATTGGTACAAGTATATCATGGATCGCAAAGGGGAACTTCTCTTTCCACTAATATTTCCTAGAGAAGAAAACACATCCACTCCTTATGCACCAAAATGGAAGCTTGAAGTGAAGGGATCATCTAACCCTTCGCAAGGGATACTTGGCACTTGTCCTAACTCCAATGAAATTGAGAGACAAAAGATTGAGAGGAGTAAGGGTATGATAAGTGACAACTCTAGAGTGAAAAAAGGAGAGGTTGTGTGGAGTGATGTGAGAGGGTTGTCACAACCTTATCTTAACTCATGTAACATTTCTTGTTTCTCTAGTTGTCTTGATACTTGTGCAGGTATTCTTGAAAGCGAACCTATTGTGGAACCTCAAAATGTGGAGCATCATAAGGTGGTTGAAAGCTTCCAAAGAGATCAATTGTACTTAAATGTTGATAACCAAGGTGAAGGCAATTCTTCCTATGAGCTACAAGGTAACAAAGCTAACTCTTGCACTTTATTAAACTTGATGGATCATTATGTGGCTAATAGCCAATTGAGTGTGAGTGATAGTTTATCTTTGTATGATCTTAATGAGACTTTACCATGTGGTGAACTTAATAGCTCTTTCTTGTGTGTTGCAAATTGTGGTGATCAACTTTCTTGTGATACTTGTCCGTTAAATGAGGAATTTTGTGATGTGCTAAATGAACCTCAATTTAGTGATGATGTTGATGTAGTTGATCATGTGAATAGTCATGTAGGTTCCTTGCTTCTAGATAATGATTCCTTGATTAGTGATTCCATTACTTGTGCCTCTCAAAGAACTCATGTGATGGAATATGTTGTTAAGGATAATATATTATTTGATGATGACATGACTATTAAAAGTGTGCATATTAGTAGCTCTTATAATGTTGAAAGTGTAGCTACTCTTGGAGGCTACAGGTTATTTGGTAATCCACTATGGGATGATGACACCTTTCCTGAGGAAGGAACTTCCTTCTTGAGGGACTGTGGACCTCTTACTTGTGAGGTGAAGCTTGGTCAAGATGACAAGCAAGATGTGGGTGAAGATTGTACTATCTACCCACTTGAAGACATCGGCCTATCACTTTTCAAAAGGGATGATCCTTGGGATAAAGCTAACATTGATTTGTTTGATGGTTTGAAAAACCCAACTAGTGATTATCCTTATGAAATTGATGATAATTGTGATCCTTTGTATGACACCCCACCTTTGTTTGTTAAATATGAAGATGAGTTAGTTAATTCATGTGATGGCTCGAATTCTAATCTCTTTGGTCTTAATGGTGGTGTGGGTCAAATTGGGGATAGCAACTTGAGGAAGGAAGGTGACTTTTCCTACAAAGTATCTTGTCTTCTTCATGTGTCCCAACATGTGTTGATGTGCTTGATAAGATTCATGAACAAAATTGTGATCTTGCATGTGAGGGCACCTTGAGGAGGATTGACAATCTTGACACCTTTCTTTACTACCTCTTTGCATATGATGATGTCTATGTTTGTTTTAAATTTGTTTTCTATAGAGGTAGGGGTTCCTTTAATTTGTCCAATTATCTTTGTGACCATGATATGTGGGTATTTTACTTCTTTCACCCCAATGAACCCTTATGGGCGATTGCACCACTTTTGGTGTGGCCTTCTTGCGAGACAATGAAACAATTGTGTCTTATGGCTCCAAAGTTAAATATGATACCATCTTTTAGAATTCTTGATGCCACGAAGACCTTTGTATTTGCCTTGTCTCTTGATGTTTATCATAACCAAAACCTTTGCAGCTTGTATGATGAGTTGCTTTTATTGGAAGCAAAGGATATTTGGTTGTACCTCAAATTTGTGCCTCCTTGGCATGATGATATTATTGCTAACCCTTGTACTAACCCTCATGCTTTGAGGATATTTTGGTTGTTGTCCTTCTCATGTGTTTTAAGATTTGGATTCGAGGACGAATCATTTTCAAGAAGGAGAGGATGATACTAGCATAGATAGCATGGTTGACACGAGCATGGATGGCATAGATAACACATACGATGTTCATGCAAAGGGAAGCTTATGAGTCTGTGGGAGTGATGTGGATGAAGAAAAGAGGCCATTTGTGCAAGTGGCTAGGCTTTAAATTCAAGAATCCATAAAGAAGACAACCAAACAAGGCCCTTGCTTCATTAAGGGCAATATTGTAAAAAGCCAATTTCTTCTTATTTCCTTAGTATAAGTAGTAGCTTTTCTTTATTTTGAAGACTAGTTTTGATGAATATTGAATATTGAGCTTTGAAGCTTGTAGTTTCTAGGTATTTAGCTTGTAGTTTCTAGGTGAAGCCTAGCATTAGTTGGTAATTTTTGTAGTGTGGATCTTGGAATTGTTGGTGAACTTCTTGGTTTGGTTATCGAAGGTTGCTCATTTGTTGTTTCATGAGTTCCTTTGATTTTTCTCAAACTAGGGTTTGTGTTTGAATTATTGAATTCAATTGGGAGGTGAGGGTATCAAGTCCCTTGTTGCCCATAAATTCAAGAGTTTGAATATTAACTCACATATCCTTCTTTTGTTTTCTTTCCTTCTTGTTCTTCCCTCTTTGTCCGTTATCACAAGGAAACACCGAACCTAACTAGATCTCTCTCAAATGAAACCTAGAGCTATTCCCTAAGCTCCCATAACTCCTACCGGCAACACTTGATATGACAGAACAAGGGTAGGCCGCTGCCTAACTCAACCAAAAAACAATTCTATAATCAAAAATCCAACTGCAAAGCCACAATTCCACAGTCAAACCTCAGTCACGATACTACAACCAACACTTAGCAAAACAGATAAAGCCAAAGCTCGACCACAATGCCATACTCAAACTCAATTATATCATTGGGAAATGGGGAGGGTAGGAAGAAACTCATCTAGACTTAGAACATAAGGAACCATGAAAACAAACCATACCTGCTAACTTACCAAACCTAACACTAAGGAAGGTCGATTTAGATCACCCGAGAAAACAAAACCAACCAATGCTCATTAGCATAACCAACACCACCCGACTTAAAAAAGAAGTTTAAAATCCAGCACTACCACTGGTACCACACCATACTAACAAAATGACTCCTAGCACATGATAGATAACAGACTAGGAAACAACCACCTAAGGCCGCTAGAAAAAAGAAGACACTCAGCCCAATTCTAGAACTACGACTAAAACCAGAAATATAGCTAACAAGACCTACCCATGAGTCAAAACCCTAGGTAGCAACCTCACAAGGTCAACACACTCCATCCACTACTAAAGAATTCAACTACCGAGAACTTAGATACATACACCCTAAAATTGCATGTACTACCATAGGATGGAATAAGTAAATCTACAACTGATCGGAAGGCCGCTACCCAACACAACAAAAAGATAGCCTACGCTAGAGCACCTACTGTCTCGACAGGCATCCGTACACCTGAGGAACTCACACAAGAGCACACAATCCTTCTGGCATCCTTTACTACCAGAGCGCACACTAAACAAATAGCAAACAAGTATCCCAACACAATATGAATGATATGATAGACCTAGGTGTGACCGTAGTGCTGTATGCACCTCCCCCGGCACTCGCAGTTCATGGCCCCTAGTCCGAATTAGCAAGATCCATGCAGGTCTAAGTGGCCACATACAAAAATATTAAGGGATCTAAGAGAATAATTTCCCAGAGTCTATTCAGGTGTAGAACAGTAAACCGAAAATCTCAAACCCCTATATAGGGTGCTCGAAGTGTACCCGGGACTAAATCCATAATAAAAACATGTCTAGTGCTATGGAACAGCTGATCCTAGTATCAGTATGAAAATCGATGATAAAAACATCATAATACTCCTTTTTACTCCAAGAAAATCCATAAAGTTAGTTACAAATCCCTTTTATAATCATTTTACCAAAAATAGGCCCTCAGGGCCATGCAAGTTTTATAAACCATTTATAGTAGGCCCGTATCCAAAACAGTAGTAAAAATATGCAGAAAACCCTTTGCATGAATGATATGATCGCAAACAGACAATATCCCAATGACTCACAATCAACCTATCGGCCCTGCACATGCACAATCAGCTCTACAACATACATAACCAACCTAAAATCACAACTCAATGTCTGGGACTCGCGAACATTCCCAAATATCCCACCATCTATGGTCCAAAGGCATATACAAAGGCCACGCAAGGCCATAAGTGTAATACTACAACCAAAGAAAGAAATAAGATGGCAGAAGAAACGGGCAAGGTCTGGGTTACCAACCTAGAATAACCAACCCAAGGATGCCAATTAGTATAATTATAACCGATAAACGCAAAGTCTAAGGTAGGGGAAACCATAACCTTAAACCTAGTTAAATCACCTCTCGAAGAATCGGGTGTTGCATGTACCTGGGATACATATACACCCTCTGGAAGGCTCAGAGTCCAAGCCATGGTGCCCTAAAGAACTGGGGTAGCCATATATCACACCGGACGTTGGGCTAGCCCCAAAACTCCTCTTAGCCAAAGCTGTAACCCCACACTTTGAAATCCCAGGGCTAAAGAAAGCACTGAAGTAACAAGCGTAGAAGCCTCATTGTCGCCCGTTGTCGTACTCGTACTAGGTGCTGCATCAGAAAAAAGATGCAGTGTATTATGAGTACCAAGATAATGGGTTCCCAATAGGCATCATAGGCCGACCGAGCTCAAAAATATAATATATATTATAAGCTACAGAAAAGTAAACTAACTATAGGGATCCACCTAAATCTATTTATCTAATAACAGAATCGTAACCCAACAAATGATAAAGATAATAATGATAATAAGGCAAAGGCACCCCAAGTACACATAAGCAAATGCGATGCACCGAGAGATGATATGATGCAAAATATGGCCAATGCAACATGAGTCTGGAATCCTAGCATCGGATGAATAGTAAGTAAATATGAGTCTAAAATTCCAGCATCGGACATGTAACAAGTAAATATGAGTCCAAAATCCCAGCATCGGACTTGCAATACATAAAAATGTCCTCCACAAAACTAAAAATCAGTTAAAGGGAGGCGTTTAGTTCTTAAATCTTAAATCGGAGGTAAGGTAGTGCAACTCTTTCTTAAAACCCTTGAAATACGAAATAATACTGAAAAACCATCCTTTTTAACCTGAAAACCAACCATTCTTTCTTAGGAAAAACCATTAATATGCCAAGTCCATGAATGCAGAAATGAGAGTAAGCGGTATACCACCAAAATAAAGACAAATATATAACACCATAGGTGGGGCCAAAGCACCCCAAACAAGGTACTCACCTGGAACTCCGTCCATTCTAAAGTTATGGCCTCGGGCCAATAGTTACACAAATTCAACGATAAATAATGATGGAAAATAATGAAACTATAATACGAAATAAAACAAGGCATCTACTATACCTATAAAATCTCCCAAGGTTACTCTAACGATTCTAGGCTAGCCACAGAAATTCTACAAGCTCATATACTAAGGATAAACATGGATATACTACTCTACAGTCCCAAAAATGCCAATAATGAGAAGAAACATGATTTAAGCCTAATTCTAACCTAAACCTAGCCTAACGTTCATGCAATTCATAACATATAAAATCTATCTAAGCCAAGTCTAGATAAAGTAAGTCGTAACCTACCTCAGGGATGAACTGAAGGCAGGAATTGTCACTCATGTGCCTTTCCCTTATGAACAGACTCAGAATGCTGGCACATTATCAATAACATAATCCAAGTGTCAAGAGGAAAAGAATGACAACGATATTGCTATACAAAAAATCAAGCCGAAAATTAGGTTGAAAAATGACCCTCGAGCCCACATAGAAAAATAGATTTTGTTTTTCACAATTATGTTTATAGGGGGTTTATGAACCCATGCTTAAAGTTTGAGTGCAAACGGGACTCATCTCGAGGCCCAAAACAACCCCGAAGTCCACATTGTTAAAAAATTTCATCAAAAAATTATAAATTTTAAGGCTACTGGCTCTTCCTCAAAAGTCAAATGATCATCCAGCTGAACTGAATCCCACTAAAGCATATGAGACTCATCTGGAATATAACAACGGAGTAACGATACATGGAAAAGCAGATGAATGACAAAAAATGCTTGAGGCAAGGCTAACTCATAAGGAACATCACCTACTAGATGAAGAATCTCAAATGACCCAATATACTGGTGGATAAGCTTACCCCTCTTGCCAAACCTCACCACGCCCTTCATGGACGAAAGATGGAGTAATACACGGTTACCAACCCAAAACTCCAAAGAACGATGCCTATGGTCAGCGTAACTCTTTCGTCTACTCTGAGTGTCCCAAAGTTTATCCTGAATCAACCAAACACAATCCAGCGACTCACGTAATAAATTTGTACTATGTGGCCTGGCCTCGAAAGAATCAAACCACCCAATAGGAGACCTACACCGCCTGCCATACAATGCCTCAAATGGAGCCATCTAGATTCTCGAATGGTAACTATTATTATAAGCAAACTCAGCCAAGGCAAGAAACTGGTCCCACTAACCCCAAGAATCCAGAAAACAAGCACTGGGCATGTCCTCAAGAACCTGAATAGTTTGGTCAGACTGGCCATCAGTCTGCGGGTGAAATGCCATGCTAAGATCAACTCAAGAATCCAACTCTGCCTGAAATGCCCTCCAAAAGTGAAGTGAATTGTGTATGCCTATCTGAAATAATGGACATCAGAACACTATGCAGACAAACTATCTCTCACACATAAATCTAAGTTAACCTTTCAGCACTGAATGAAGACTTAACAGGTAGAAAGTGAGAAGACTTATTCAACCGGTCAACAATGACCCAAATGCTATCAAAACCATGAAAAGTACGCGATAAGAAAACTATGAAATCCATGGTAATCCATTCCCACTTCAACTAGGGAATGGGCAAACTTTGAAGCAAACCACCAGATACGAACTTCACTCACTGATAGTTTAAGCACCGATATACGAACTTTGCTATATTGCTCTTCATCCCACTCCACCTGTAATGTTGTCTTAAGTCCCTATACATCTTAGTTGCCCACATATGAATGAAGTATCTGGAAGAATTAGCCTCTGCCAATATCAGTTGAATCAAGTCACCAACTCTCGAAATACAAACATGGCCCATGAATCTCAAGACACCCTCTGAATCTAAGGTGGCCCTGCTAGCCTCACCACTCAACACCTGATGTCAGAGCCCATAAAGTCGATTATCCTCAAACTGAAGCTCTCAAATTTACTCCCACAATATAGATTGAGCCTTAACTCGAGCGAGAATCCTCCTTGGGTCAAAAATGTCAAGTCGAACCAATCTATTAGCTAAGGACTGAATGTCCAAAGCAAAAGGCCTCTCAGAAACTAATAAGAAGGCTAAACTACCCATACTCACCACCTTCCAACTCAAGGCATCTACTATCATATTTGCCTTGCTCGGGATGGTAAAGAATAGAGAGATCATAGTCCTTCAGCAACTCTTGCCATCTCCGTTGCCTAAAATTAAGATCCTTCTGACTCAAAATGTATTGTATGCTATGATGGTCAGTTAATATCTCACAATGAAAACAATATAGGTAATGCCTCCAAATCTTAAGAACAAAAACTACCACTGCCAACTTCAAGACATGGGTGGGGTAGTTGCGCTCATGTACCTTTAACTATCTAGAAGCATATCATATCACTCGGCCCTTCTATATCAGAACACAGCCCTAACCAAAATGTGAAGCATCGCAATAAACTATGAAACCCTAACCCTCAACTTGAAGAGTCAATATCGAAGTTGTAGTCAACATGGACTTGAGCTTCAGAAAGTTTGCCTAACTCATCAGACTTTGAAATGGGACATCCTTCCTAGTTAGCCTAGTCAATGGTGTTGCAATGTAAGAGAAGCCCTCAATAAACCATCTGTAATAACAAGCCAACCCATTGAAACTATGAACTTTGATAGGAGAAGTGGCCCTGGCCCAATCACGAACTGCCTCAATCTTTATTGGGTCTACCATGATCTATCCTTGGATACCATGTGCCCCAAGAATGACACAGACTCAAGCCAGAACTCATACTTTGAAAACTTGGCATAAAGCCATAGATCCCTCAAAGTCTGAAGCACAATCCTCAAATGTTGCTCATACTCTTCTCTACTCCTCGAGTATACAAGAATGTCATCAATGAAGACTATCATGAAGGAGTCCAAATAAGTCCTGAACAAGCAGTTCATCAAGTTTATGAATGCATCTGGGGCATTGGTCACCCAAAAGACATCACCATGAACTTCAAATGGTTGTAGCGAGTCTTGAAGGCTGTCTTAGGGATGTATGCCACCTGAATCCTCAACAGATGGTAACCAGATCTCAAGTTAATCTTAGAAAATAGGGCTGCACCCTGAAGATAATCAAACAAGTCATCAATATGCGACACCAAATACGTATTTTTAATAGTCACCTTATTTAACTGCTGGTAATCTATTCACATACGCTTAGTACAATCCTTCTTCTTTACAAAAAGGACAGAAGCACCCCACAGAAAAATACTCGTCCGAATAAAACCCTTAGCCATTAGGTCCTAAAGATGAACACTAAGCTCCCTCAACTCAGCAGGAGCCATACGGTAGGGTGGAATAGAAATGGGCCTGGTGCCCAACTTGACATCAATAGCAAAGTTTATATCACACCCAGGCGGGAGGCGAGGTAAGTCAACGGGAAATACATCGGTGAAATCTCAGACTATAAGAGCAGAATCAAGTGAGGGAACCTCGGCTCTCATATCACGAATATAAGCAAGGTAAGCTAGACACACCTTTGTTACCAAACTCCTAGCCTGAATATAAGAAATGTTCCCCATCGATATATGACTAACATAACCTTTCCACATAATGAGAGGCGCACCAGACATGTCTAAGGTAATGGTCTTGGCAAAACAATCCATGATTTCATGATAAGGGAATAACCAGTTCATGCCCAGGATAGCGTCAAAATCTAACATATCACGCACAATAAGGTCCACACTAGTGTCACACTCATGACTAGTCACAATAAATGATCTAAATACCTGATCTACTACTAAAGAATCACCCACGAGAGTAGCTACACGTAATGGCATAGGCAAAGGCTCACTAGACAATCCCAATCTAGAAGCAAAGATTACATATATATATGAATGAGTAGAGCCTGGATCAAATAAGACAGATTCTAGTTGGTGGCATATTATAATTGTGCTTGATATCACTAAGTCTGACACCTCTGCCTCTGTACTTCTCAAAATGGCATACAATTAGTTGTGCCCACGTCTGGGCTAAGTACCTGTACGTCTACTAATCCTACCTAGCTGAGCACCACCATGAGCACTTCTACTACTCTGAGACCCTCATCTACCAATCTGGGCACCACCTCTAGCTGGTGGTTCCACTACCCTGAGAGGCTTGGAAATTGCTGAAGGCTCGGCCATCTCACGCCAGGGACCATCTCTAGCATAGAGACCAAACTCCTCACACTCATTACAACCCTGAGGGGCCTTGCCATAGTATGTAGTACCTGCTGAACCAGAACGGCCACCACAGCCTGAAGACCCAGGATATGAACCCCTCAAATACTGACTGGAGCTCTGACCACTGTACCCTGACTGGCTGCTACTATCGGAAAGCTGAAGTGAGGCCTGAATGGGCCTAGTAGGCTAAAAGTACCACTATAACATTTTAGGCCTAAGGCCACACTAAATATGGACAATGCTTATAAAGTGTTGCCAAAGGTATTTTTTGACAACGTTTTCAAGGCATGGCTTTAGTAATGAGTCTTTAGCCACAGAAATTTTGAAAACGCTTTTAATATGTGCTCTTTAGAATTATAGCCTACAGTTTATAACTGTATCTAAATTATAAAATAATTGGGAATTATTTTTATAAATATGACTAAACTTTTAAGTGTGGTATTTTTATAATTTCTAAAACAACACTTTATAAATTACTCTAATGGTTTTTTACCTAAATATTTAATTCCCTCCATATATCTAAATTTCTCTCTAATTTCATAAAGCTAAGGCAATTGGGTGTTTTAATTAATTTTTGACCCAGATAATTAGGTCAGCTGAATCGCTCATCTCTCCCACAATTTGAGGTGCCAGGATTTGATGGCACTTTCGACGCTTAAAACTAAGGTTTTTTGGGAGTTCTTAAGTACATTTTATTGGATTTAATGTTATATGTGTAGGGAAAAGTATGTAAAAGATGAAAAGACCAAAGTTTTGCAGTTTCTGGGCAAAAGATAGGCCAACACGAGTGTCACACTCACGATGACCCATGGGGCAAGTCATCAGAACTTGGCAGCTAGAAAGGTTAAGGCATTGAAGCCTGACAAGCTACCACAACGCCTGTAGAAGACATGACGGGATGTTGCAGGGCCCGTCAAAATGATCCAGGGAAATATGCAAGAGTCAAGGCAGGGCGACGGTCGTCCATGACGCCTATGACATTCATGACGTCCCGTGAAAATGAGGTAGGCAGTTGAACAACAGCCAAATATAGCCGACGAGAGGGCCACGATGGGCGTCGTAGCCATGACATCCTATCACCTCAGACCATGAAATCGAGGCAGGGATCTGGAATCCAAGACCAAAAGATGCCTGATGGGAACCCACGACTCCCATCGCACCCTCGATGGCCAGTTGGGCATCCCATTGGGCATCCCGTCGGCCTTGCCGCATCAAACTTCTTCTAGATTTGATAGGATTTGGTTTCTTTGTCTATAATACTTCCCCTTAGGTTTTATTTTCGGTTGTTACTCATTATTTTCGGATAGTTACTACATTGTTGCTTTTGTGTTGACTTTAGACACAAGTTCTTGGGATTAAAAGATTGTTTTGGATTAATTGAAGTGTTCTAGATATTTCTATTCAAGATTTCAGATTTATCTACTTCCAATTGTAGGTATCTACTGATTATTGACCAACCAACCATCAATCGTTTACTTATGAACATGCGTAGCTAAATCCACAAATACGGTTGTGGGAACCATGAAGAATTAACAAAGTAGGCAAAGTGCTCAGTATTTCTAGGGAAATATTTATGCATGTATTGTTCTTCCCTTCGTATTGATTGCTTTCTAGTGGTGTACAATGTTAGAACTCGCCTTATCCTTACTTTTCAGACCAATGAGGTAACAGATGGAAAAAGAGTTGTTCAACGACGGAGATTTGAGGCTACCAACCCTCATCTAATAGCTTGACCTTATCTGGGAATAGCTAATTCAGGATCCAGGGTAAGGGTTAGTAAATCATACACTCACGGCCGGACCAAGGCATGTGGTGAAATTCATCTATTTTCCGGACCAAGGATTTAGGTGAACCTAACTTACCGATTTTGCATGCTAAGTATTAGACTAGTCTACTATGTACAAACGCCTTACTAAGTTATGATCTCATGGGGACCACTACACTAGCCACTTCTCTTATTGATAACAACTATTGAAACTGATAACTATTACTTGTTATGAATTTAAGTTACGACACCTCACTGTTACTTAATACCCCCTTTCTAAAGGGAAATAAATGGCTAACAGCGCAAGTAAACACTAATCGACCATAGTCCTACCATATTCACTGTGGGATCGACCCTAACCTTTGTTGGGTTCTATATTTGAACAACGATTGCTTGTGCTTCTAAAAAGAGGTGTAATTTGGGCATATGAAATTTTGGTGTTGTTTCCGGGGAATATGATTTAGGATAAGAGAGATTGTGTTTATTTCACTATTAGTCCTTATTTCACGAGTTTACTTTTTAGTTGTTTTTGTTTTGTTCTACAAGTTGCATACTTTTGCATGCCCAGTATTAGGAGTCAAAGCAATCCCTTGATCCCATACAATCCTGCGCTCTCTCGAACCTTAAGAAACATGGCTAAAGAGGGAGAGTGTGAAACATAGGACCAGATCACAACTCGGTTGTTGGCTTAAACCGAGCAAAGGAAAATTGAAGTGGAGCAGAGGAAAAGGCAAGGGAAGATGCCCTTGCTGTGGAAGATGCTCAAATTATAGCTGACCTTGTAGCTTAAAATGCGGTAGCTGAGCAAGCAAGGCAAGCACGACAATAAGTTGTCCGAGATGAGGCAACAGCTAGACGGAATTTCCAACAGAATAGGGGCTGACAGATACAGTAGCCCAGGCACACCCCTCGCTACTATGATTGTGATGATGATGATGAAGTGGAGGAATTGGGAATTACTGGGCCTATAGTGTTTCCACCACTGATTGAGGAAATAAAGTTTGACATCACCAGCACCATGATCCAGTTGTTGAACCTAGAGGGACTGTATGCTGGAAAACCTACAGAAGACGCAAATCTTCATGTGAAGAATCTTACTCAGATTTTCAAGGAGTATAATATACCAGAAGTGGGGCAAGATGCTATCAGATTGAGGCTATTTCCATTCTCATTGACCGACGAGGCAACTATGTGGCTCTAAGGACTGCCTGATAATTCTATATACACTTGGCACGAGTTGAAGACTCAGTTTTCTGAGAGATTCTTTCCTCCATCAACGATGTTGCATCTGAAGCAAGAGGTCTACAATTTCAAGCAGTTACCTATAGAGGCATTATATGAGGCTTGGTTGATGTTCAAGAAGAAGTTAAAACAAGTTCTGAGACACGGAATCCCTTCAAGGTATCTGATATAAATCTTTTACAAAGCATTAAACGCCACACAAAAGTAGTAGTTGACACTGTAACTGGTGGAGCATTCATGGAGAATTCATATGTTGAAGATTTGGAGATGCTTGATAGGGTTGCTAAGACCAACAAAGCATGGCATACTAGAGAGTCTGAGACCCCATAGGTACATATGAAGTTGGTAAGTTCCCTGATTTTCAAGAATTTCAAGACCTCAAATAGGAAGTTGCTGGAGTGAAGATAAGCATTGATTTAATTGCAAAAAAAATCCTAGATGAGGGAGTAGAAAAGGTGAAAGCCATTGTCTCACAAGGGAAATCATTAAGGCCAGACGATAACTCATCCAATGAGGAGGTTAGTTATATGAATGATCAAGGGGTGGGTTTTCGGGCTTCTGGCCAAGGAAATCAAGGTCGAAACAGAGATAGAGATGACTACTACAATCTGTCCGGCTACAGAGATATGAGCAGAGCTAGAGACAACGATGGTGACTGGCATAAAAAGGATGGCTACAAGAATGATAGAAGTGGTCTTTATGTCCCGCCTGGAAATCGCGAGGATAGACCTGAACAACCAACCATGAGGGAGCTACTCAATAAAGTATTTCAAAAGGTTGAGTCTACAGATGCAAGCATGAAAGAGATGAAATCCGACCTTTTAAGTATCAGTCAGAGAGTAGAGTCCCACTCTGTTTCCATAAAGCAACTTGAGACGCAAATACACTAGATGTCTACTAGAATGAATCAGCGTAAAAAAGGTACTCTCCTAAGTGATACCATTCAAAATTCGAAGGACGATCAACAGGTTATGGCTGTGACTACTCAAAGTAAAAAGCAGACCGTTGATCCTCCCATGCCTATAGTTGTTGATGAGCTGACCAAAGTTGAAAAGGAGGATGCTGAAATTGTGCTCGAGTATGAGGAAAAAGATAGTGGTGAAGGGCCAAGTGAGAGGAAGTCTTTTGGGTCAAAAGAAAAGAACAAAGAGGCTGCACTGGTCTTGAAACCCATGCCATTGCCTCCTCCCCCTTACCCATAGAGATTGAACAAAAAGGTTGAGGACGGCAAATTTCACAAGTTCATCTCCATGCTGAAATAACTTTCAGTCAATATTCCTTTAGTTGAAGCATTGGAGCAGATGCCTGGATATGCTCAATTTATGAAGGATATGGTGACTAGTAAGAGTATCGTAAGCTTTGAACTAGCTAATAATTTACACCATTATAGTGCAATAGCCTCCCGTTCTTTGGTGCAAAAGAAGGAAGATCCGGGAGCTTTCACTATTCCTTGTATGATTGGAGCATTCTACTTTGATAAGGCATTGTATGATCTAGGTGCTAGTATTAATCTGATGCCACTAGCAGTGTTTAAGCAGTTAGTCTTGGGAGCCCCCAAACCGATGACAATGTGGCTTCTTATGGCAGATCGTATAGTGAAAAGACCTGTAGGGATTCTCTATGATGTGCTTGTGAAAGTTGACACTTTCATCTTCCCTGCGGACTTTGTGATTCTTGACCGCAAAGTGGATTTAGGTCCCCATCATCTTGGGATGACCATTCCTTGCTACTGGATTCGCGTTGGTTGATTTAGAGACTGGGCAAATGAAGTTCAAATTAAATGATGTGGTAGTCACTTTTAATGTCTGCCAGTCTATGAAGCATCATGATGACATGTGAGTAGTTTCAGTTATTGATGTGGTTGATGAGGATCAGTTAATTGTGCCTATTAGAGACTTGGTGTTGAGGCACTTGTGACTGTGATTATGAATTTTGAAGGAGATGATATTGAGGAGTATGACAATATAGTTAAAGCAATAGCACGTATGGAGTCTTATAACTATGCTCCAAAGAAGCTTGACTTGGACTTAAAAAATAGACAGACACCACCAGGCAGACCATCTATTGAGGAGCCTCCAGTCTTGGAGCTCAAAGCACTTCCAGCTCATCTTCAGTACATGTTCTTAGGAGCTAATGAGACTTTACGAGTTATTATTGCTGCAGATTTAGTTGAAGGGTAGGTGAAGCTCTGGTTTCTGTTTTGAAGAAGTTTAAGAGGGCCATTGACTGGACCATCGCAGACATCATTGGGATTTTGCCTGGCATCTGTACATATAAAATTCAACTCGCGCCAGATTGTATTCTGAGTATTGAGCACCAGCATAGGTTGAATCAACCTATGCAAGAGGTCGTCAAGAAGGAGATTATTAAGTTGGTAGATGCAGGTGTGGTTTACCCTATTGCGGATAGCAAGTGGGTGAGCCTGGTTCAGTGTATGCCAAAGAAGGGTGGGATTACTATAGTCCCAAATTCAAAGATTAAGTTTATTCTGATGAGGTCAGTCACGGGCTGGCGCATATGCATAGATTACAGGAAGCTGAATCCATGGACTGAAAAGGACTATTTTCCAATGACGTTCATGGATCAGATGTTAGATCGTCTTGCTGGTAGAGGATGGTATTGTTTTCTTGACGGTTATTCAGGATACAATCAGATTTTGATTTCTCCTGAAGACCAAGAGAAGACCACTTTCACCTGTCCATATGGGACATTCGCTTTCAAGAGGATGCCTTTCGATTTATGCAATGCACCAGCGACATTTCGGCATTGCATGATTTCTATTTTCTCAGACATGGTGGAGGACACTATTGAGGTATTTATGGATGACTTTTTGGTGGTGGGTGACTCTTTTGAAGATTGTTTGGATCATCTGAGTTGTGTGTTAAAGCAATGTGAAGAGTGTAACTTAGTACTGAAAAGTGTCACTTCATGGTGAAAGAGGGTATAGTGCTTGGCCATCGGATCTCCAAGAAGGGTATTGAGGTCGACAAATCAAAGATTGAGGTGATTTAAAAATTGCCTCCACCAGTTTTAGTGAAGAGGATTCGAAGCTTTTTTGGGCATGCTGGTTTCTACAGGAGGTTTATCAAGGACTTCTCCAAAATTGCTCATCCATTGTGCAAATTATTGGAGAAGGAGGTAAAGTTTGTGTTTCATGATGCATGTTTGAAGGCATTCAAGTGCCTTAAAGAAAAGTTGGTCTCAGCTCCTATCATTATTTCTCCTGATTGGTCTCAACCTTTTGAGGTTATGTGCGATACTAGTGGAATGGTGTTAGGAGCAAACCTAGGACAGAGGCGCGAAAAGATTCTTCATCCTATATACTATGCTAGAAAAATATTTAACCTGACTCAAAAGAATTATATTGTCACCAAACATGAGCTTCTTGTTGTGGTCTTTACTTTTGAAAAATTCAGATCTTACTTGCTTGGCACCAAGGTGGTAGTGCATGCTGACCATGCAGCTCTTCGTTATCTCATGGTGAAGAAGGATGCTAAGCCCATGCTGATTAGATGGGTGTTGCTGCTATAAGAGTTTGATTTTGAAGTCAAGGACTGAAATGGTACAAAGAACAAGGTAGCATACCACTTGTCTAGACTAGAAGAAGAGGTAATGTTAAAGCTGAATGATGAGCAGGAGATAAATGACTGGTTTCTGGATGAACAAGTGTTAGCTGCTTCTCAAGATTTGATTCCATGGTTTGCTGACATTGCCAACTATTTGGCAAGTGATTTGGTGCCTGATGATATGTATGTTCATCAAAGGAGAAAATTCATGTATGATGTCAAGAAGTATTTATGGGAAGAGCCATTCTTATTCCGTGTGTGTGCTAATACTATGATCCATAAATGTGTGCCCAAAGCTGAGATGATTGAGATACTAAAGGCTTGCCATTCATCCTCTGTTGGGGGTCATCAAAGTGGTAGCCGAGCTGGACACGAGAATATACAATACGGCTACTATTGGCCGACTATTCACAAAGATGCCCATGAGTTTGCTAAGGCTTGCAGCAGATGTCAAAGGGAAGGAAGCATATCAAGGAAGCATGAGCTTCCTCTTAATCCCATCCTTGTGATTGAGCTGTTTGACATTTGGGGTATAGACTTCATGGGTCCTTTTGTGATGTCCAATGGAAACCGGTATATATTGGTAGATGTGGACTATGTCTCTAAGTGGGTGGAGGCAGTTGCGCTTCCCAATAATGAAAGCAAGTGTGTCATAATATTATTGAAAAAGAACATCTTCTCCAGGTTTGGTATGCCAAGGACAATAATTAGTGATGGAGGCTCTCACTTTTGCATCAAGTTGTTTCGTGCTTTACTTGAGAAATATGGAGTGAAAAATAGAGTTGCAACCCCTTATCATTCTCAGACGAGTGGGCAAGTGGAGGTTTCCAACAGAGAGATAAAGTCAATCCTATCCAAGACCATCAATACCAATAGAAAGGATTGGTTGCGGAAGTTAGATGATGCTTTATGGGCATAGCAAACTGCATTCAAGACCCCAATAGGTATGTTACCATATCAGCTTGTGCTTGGTAAGGCGTTCCATCTTCCGGTTGAGTTAGAGCATAAGGCCATATGGGCATTAAGAAAGCTGAACTTAGATTGGTCTGAGGCATCATTGCAGCGGCTTGGGCAGTTGAATGAGTTCCGCCTGAATGTATATGAGAGTTCAGCACTATATAAAGAAAGGATGAAATTGTATCATGACCGGAAGATAGCAAAGAGAAACTTCCAGCCGGGTGACTTGGTCCTGCTCTTTAATTCTAGACTTTGCTTGTTTCCTGGACAGCTGAAGTCCAAGTGGATTGGAACATTAAAGGTGGTATAAGTGTTCCCTCAAGGGGCCATTGAACTTAAAAATCATGAAGGGAAGAGGTTCAAGGCTAATGGGTAGTGGATCAAAGCTTATTTCGGCACAACAGGGGAGCTCAAAAAAATTGAAGCCTGGAGCCTTGATGAATTTTTCCCACTCAAGGAGCTTGTTGAAGTATGAATAATCAAGCAACCTACATCGTGCTGCGATGTTGAATCAAGCACTGCATGGGAGGCAACCCATGGCTTTTTACTTTACTTTATTCATTTTTATTTAGTTATTGCTTTGGTAAAGTATTTTGGTGAAGTCTGAGTAGCAAAAACACTTGCGTCGTGCTGCAACATTAAATGAGGCGCTGCATGGGAGGCAACCCATGGACTAATGTGTGTTGAATTTGAAGGAAGTAGGGGATGAAATCATAATTGCAAAAACTGCAGGCGAAAATTGGTCCCAGGCTTTGTGATGGGCCGTCGCAGGTACCACCCAACTGAGGAATCTGACTCCATCTTTGCCTTTCATCCAGAAAATTTTGCAAACACAGTCCAAAGGATCATTGAGATGAAAGGACAAATAAAGGCATTTGCCGAGCAGTTTCAACCAATTATTAATGCATCAATTCAGAGGGCCTTATCACCTTTTCTTAATGTAAATGCTCGAATTGACGCACTGGAAGATAGGGTGGAGAAGAAACAGAAAGAAATGAGAGTTGTAGAGCTGACAAAACTCAAAAGGGAAATAACGGAGCTTAGGGCCGATATGGATCAGCAGAAGAACCTCCCACCTTCTTAGGCTAGGGCTCCAGTAGTCTTACCACAGATCACTATGGAGCCTACGCTCAACTTATGGGACTTTGTAGATCCCGAGCTTCTGCTAGTTAGACCATACAAGGAAGGAGAAGCTGCAAAGGGACCAAAAAAAGGGGATGACAAAGAGTCATCGGAGCCTCACAAAAAGAGGAAAAGAAAAGATAAGCATGTTCAAGAAGGTGATTCCCCTTTGAGTCAAAAATCCCAAAAAAAGAAGGAGGATCGTGAGGCTAAGAAGGAAAAGAAAGAAAGGAGGCAAGCAGAGAAAGAGTCCCTAACTACACAGCAAATTTAGTTGGATGCCATTGGGACCGGTGGCTCGGCTAATGGTGTTGCCGATGTGATAGATGAAACTTCTTTAGACCCCATTATGGGAGTGAGTGATGTTGATATTGCTCGGGAAGCTGATGATGTTGTTGCAAGGTCTGTGGAGGCAGCCTCTGTTGGAGAGACTACTGCAGGCACTGATTCAGTGGGCCTGGTTACTACTACACCCGATGACCGTGCTTAGGCGCCATAGGTATGCCTTATATCCCTCGTTTTACTATTTTTAGTGCAAAGGGGACAATGCACAACTTTTTAGATGGGGTGGGGGTAGCTGTGGTCATCTGGGATTTTTGTAGAGTGTTTTGGCGAAGTCTGAGTAGCCAAAGCACTCGCGTCATGCCGCGATGTTAAATCAGGCGTTGCATGGGAGGAAACCCATGAGGGTATCTAGATGGTATCCACGTCCTTGGGATTTTCTTGCCTGTGTTCTTTCCCTAAGGACTTTTTAATTTATGTTGAACCGGCATGTTTAGTATAGGATGTGTGTTTGTAGAAGTGAATTAGAAACTGAATGCAGACATGGTTTAATTTTTTTTTTGAGATAACGGAGACCCCTCTAAATTTTTGCGCAGTAAGGTGTTAGAACTGACCTTGATGGATCTGTAAATAACAGCATGTATATAACTGAGATAAGTAGCTTAAGGTAAAGCATGAACTGGTAGTTAGCTAATCTGTAGTCTAAACTGTGTGCCATGTGTGAAGTGAGCTACTTAGTATGTGTTCTTGATGTGTTGTGCAATCTAGAACTTGCCTAGTTAGTCGTGCTATGGTTGTAGAATGGATTAGTTAAGACATGATCATAATCCATTTTTGAATTAATCCACTTCAGCCAAAAGACCTACCAAATGAAAAGTAATCCCTTTGATCCCTGAATTTGAGCCTAAAAGTTGAACCTTTTTGTTGATAGCCTATTCACCTTCCCTGTTTCCTATAAATCTCTGTTTTGGCCGTGGTCCCTCCTTGAACATTGTTCACCTCAACTCAGGCTAAAAACATAAGTTGAGGGTGACTACTGTGGGAATAAGTAGGAAGTGTTAGGTATAAAAAGAGTGGGTTACTTATATAAAGAAAGAAGTTGGGTGTGGCTTGTGTGTTAAAAAAAATAAAAAATAAAAATATATGAATGAAAAGAAGTGTGCAAAAATGTGATAGAAGCTACACCCAAATCTTGATAAAAGTAAAAAGGCTTGAAAGAAAGGAGAATAAGGGAGGAAAAAAGATAAGGCCTGAAAAGTGGAGAAAATAAAGAAGTAATTGTAGTCTCAAGGAGGGCATAGTCACTATTTATCCAAATGTACCATTCCCGTCCGTAAGCCTACATTACAATCCTAACAAAGTCCTAGAGTGATCCTAACCAAACTATTTGAAATCCTAAGCATAGAAAATAAGGGCAAGGCTATGGTATTGTACATGTGCAACTTGATTTTCTTTGTGAGAGTGAGCGGTTTCCCAGTCCCTGTTTATTAAATTTATATTTTGTGTGATTTGGGACTTCTTTGTTGTTAGGGCACTAGAGCAGACTGTGATTGCAAATTACTTGGTTTGAATGACTGTTGTGTATGCTAGCGTACTCACAAATATCGTGTTGTCACTCTTGGATCCATTTTGTGTTGTTTTGATAACTTGATAAAATGCACTGGGATTTGAGCTGTTAAGGAGTGGGTACTATTTTAAGGTTTGGAAGTGAATGAATCAGGTTGCTATATAGTTTTTGGTTTTCTTCTACTTAAGAGTCGTTTAGTTTTTTTTTGCTTATTGTTTGAGGACAAGCAAACATTCTAAGTTGAGGGTGTTGATGTGACGGGATTTGACGGCACTTTCGCCGCTTAAAACTAACGATTTTTGGGATTTCTTAAGTACATTTTGTTGGATTTAATGTCGTTTGTTACATGTGTAGGGAAAAGTATGTAAAAGATGAAAAGACCAAAGTTTTGCAGTTTCTGGGCAAAAGATAGGCCACCACGGGCGTCACATTCACGACGTCCCATGGGGCAAGTCGTCGGAACTTGGCAGCTAGAGAGGCTAAGGCATTGAAGCCTAATGGGATTCCATAACGCCTGTGGAAGACACAATGAGACATCACAGGTCCCATCAAAATGATAAAGGGAATTATGCAAGAGTCAAGGCAGGGCGACGGGCATCCATGATGCCAGTGCATTCACGATGCCCCGTCAAGGCTGCTTGTGAAAATAAGGCAGGGAGTTGGACAACAACCAAGTATAGCCGATGAGAGGGCCACAACGAGCATCGCATCCACGATGTACCATCACATCAGCCCATGAGATCGAGGCAGGGATCTGGAATCCAAGACGTGAAGATGCCCAATGGGCACCCATGACACCCGTCGCACCCTCGATGTCCCGTTGGGCGTCCCGTTGGCCTTGTCGCGTTTAGCTTCTCCCAGATTTGTTAGGATTTGGTTTCTTTGTCTATAAATACTTCCCCTTAGGTTTTATTTTTTATTATTACTCATTATTTTTGCATAGTTTCTACATTGTTGCTTTTGTGTTGACTTTAAACACAAGTTCTTGGGATTAAAAGATTGTTCTTGATTAATTGATGTGTTCTTGATATTTCTCTTCAAGAATTTGGATTTCTATACTTCCAATTGTAAGTATCTACTGTTGATTGCCCAAAAACAACCATTAATCATTTACTTATGAACATGAGTAGCTAAATCCACAACTAGGGTTGTGGGAACCATGAAGAATTAACGAAGTAGGCAAAGTGCTCAGTAATTCTAGGGCGATATTTGTGCATGTATTGTTCTTCCCTTCGTATTGATTGCTTTCTAGTGGTGTACAATATTAGAAATCGCCTAATCCTTACTAGCCGGACCAAGGAGGTAATGGGTGGGAAAAGAGTTGTTCAATAACGGAGATTTGAGGCTACCAATCCTTATTTAATAGCTTGACCTTATTCGGTAATAGCTAATCTGGGATCCAGGGTAAGGGTTAGTAAATTATACACCCACGGCCGGACCAAGGCGTGTGGTAAAATTCATCTATTTGCCGGACCAAGAATTTCGGTGAACCTAACTTACCGATTCTGCATGCTACGTATATATCAGACTAGTCTACTAAGTACAAATGCCTTACAAAGTTATGATCTCATGGGGACCATACCTTAGTCGCTTCTCTTATTAATAACAACTATTGAAACTGATAACCGTTACTTGTTACGAATTTAAGTTATGATACCTCACTGTTACTTAAAACCCCCCTTCTCAAGGGAAATAAATGGCTAACAATGCAAGAAAAACTAATTGACCATAGTCCTACCATTTTCCCTGTGGGATCGACCCCAACCTTTGTTGGGTTCTATATTTGAACAACGATCACTTGCACTTCTTAAAAGAGGTGTAATATGGGCGTATCACAATTTTCATCACATCACCAATTTTCATCACTCAATTTCTTTGTGTTCTCTAAATTTCTTACAAATTTCCACCAGCTCAGCCATCTCTGCCTGTTTGAATCTCCGCTAGAGTTCTTCTCCGTCATTTCTCCTAAGATCTAAGGTAGGCACTACTTTGTTGATTTTTTCTCAGGGTTGTAAGACCCAAGACATGTGCTTACATATGCAGTAGAGAATTTCTGAGTTTCTACGCTAGTTTCTTACAAGTGTGCCCTAAATTTTGCTCTAAATTTCAAAAAGATTTCCGCCATGTCCGGCAGATTTTGCTTCTAGATAAGCTTATCATGTGCTTCTTTTTAGTGATCTATCTATGTCAGGTCAGAAATGAGACTTAACATTCTTTTTTTCTTGTCAAAAAATAAGAAGAAGATTTAGGATACGTGTCATACAATCATCTCAGAACCTTGTTCGAATTGCTTAAATAAGATTAGTAATTAAGTATGACAAAATTTGAATAGCAATCCATAATTATTTTGCACCTGATAAGCTCTACAAGTATCGATTTGCTGATTGTGTTGTAGACTACATTTGTTTTATCTTTTGAAGAAGAATTATGGATAGAATTGGTGCATTATTGATTATTGTCTGATTAAGCTATTTCACAAGTATCTAAAACATAACTACTAGATTAATGATGATGTGAAGCATGATATATAGATTATATATAAGCGATTCACGTATTATTTAGAAGCTTGGCGTATATCAGTTACTCAACCAAGGAATTTACTGTTTGTTAATTAATTTATGTGATTCAAATTTAGCTTCATGAGTGTTCTTCTATTAAGGTGCAATCTTTAACTAAAGTTTGTCATGACTTTCTCATCATTTCTATATCAATGTCATTTTTTTCTTGTTCCGACTAGTACATTCAGCATTGATCCATGTTTGTTTGGATTAGGAAGTTCTAGTATTTCCTATTAGTAAGCTTTGTTTATTTTATTGACATATTATAAATCTGACATTTGATAGAACATTACATGTGCATTTTAGGAAAGAAGATTATGAGGGAACTCTCCCTAATATTGCACCACTTTGCTGTCATATTTGTTTCTTATTTTGGCAATTTATAATGAGTGGAATATTATCCAGTTTTTGCTTGTACAAATCCACAATGGAACTAGAAGTTGTTGATGCCACAAATAAGCACCTAAAATCTTTTGTATCTCCCCTATTTGTTAAAGCATTTCAACTTTATATTTTTTCTTGATAGAAGTTTATTTTACTATCAGGTTGAGAATACTAGAGAACCACACATACCTAATCAAAAAGAAACTGCAGCTGCCACATTAGCATCAGAATAGGTGGAGCTGGAGATTGCTAATATTCTTGAATAGATCAATTGTTTCACTAACCTGGTATAATTTAGATTCTTAATTTTTTATACATCGACAAATAACTATGAAAGTTACAAAAGAAAGGAGAAGAGACAGTTGAGTCTAATCAAGCACATGACGGACTTGATGTTGTTTAATACTAGTGATTGTGATTTAAGTTTCATTCATACTCTTTGATATATGCATGTGTATTGGTTGACACATATCTTGTTATTATCTCTAGAAGGTCTCTGAATTGCTGGAATCAGGGAAGTACATGGTGAAGGAACTGAGTAGTGAGTTTGAAGAATGAATAATTTTATAAGTGTGGAGTGGAAATTTTAACTAATTAGGAGAAGGTCGGATACAAATGCTAAAGTACATTTATTTGCCGAATACACAAGGAAGAGATTAAGGAACTGCACTTGCTTGATACTTCAAATAAGGAAACTGATTTTCTTTTGCTGAATGCTAAATATCTACTTTAGAATATCCGAGTTGAATCCTGAGATATTTCACTATGCTAAATATTCTCAATTCAATAGGTAGGTTATTCACGTTATCCTAGGTAACTGACTGTTCTTCATTTCTAGTGCTTTTGTCACCTAGCTCGGTACTTCTGTTCTCACTAAAAGAACAAAGACAAAGCCTTACATGATCCAAAATAACCAAGGAGAAATGTAGTCTTCTTAATTTTTCATTCCATCTATTACTTTAATTGCTTTATTTGATCTTGTATGATCCAAGACAATTAGTTGTCTCAGGGATTCGTGAAATCAACCATAATTATATTGTAACTTTTATGAAAAAGCAAATATAAGTGATCTTTGTTATGCTCTCTGGTAGAAAGCAGAGTGGGGTTTTCGAAGTTAAGATCAGCAATATAAAGTAACTTTTTTCTTTTTGAGATTCAAGATCCATGGTTTCATCTTCTTAAAAACATGGGAATACAAATGAATCTTATGTGACGGAGGCCTATGCAGAAACATATATTATTCACTTTTGATCTTCACAATAAGTAATTGAAGTTAGAGATTTTCTTACTGTTCGTATTTTCTTTTAAGGGTGTAGTTTATAAGAATAATGAAGTATGATCTTAATCTGCTTTACTCTTTCTACTTCTGTTGTTAGTTTAACTTCCAGTTTAAATATCAAACTTTCTTTGTCTTCAATCAAGTTTATTAGGATGTGGTTGAACATGTTAATCTCCTTGTCAATAGAAACAACCAATTAATATGTTCTGAAGTTAATGGGGCTTTAAAGATGAGATATTATTTGAGGTACTTGATTATCGAATGATGCAATATTAATAGATACTTAGGACTTGTTTCTACATCTGTAATGAGTATAGGAGGAGAGTAGTGCTTGATACTGTGTTCTATTTCAGTTAAAAATAAATAAGTGATTTCCTATAGTCGATCTTATTTCATTTCGGCATTTCCTTGTTTATCACCATGATGGGCTCTTCTCATTGCAACAATCTATTTTGCTATGATAGAACATTGTGATTTATTTTGATGTGGTTGAACATATTAATATCCTTGTCAATAGTAACAACCAGTTAATACGTTCTGAAGTTAATAATGGAATGTTAAAGATGAGAGCTTATTTGAGGTGCTTAGTTATCAAATGGTGCAATTTTAATAGATACTTAGGACATGTTTCTACGTCTGTAATGAGTATAGTAGGAGAGTAGTGCTTGATATTGTGTTCTGTTTCAGTGAACAATATATAAGTGCTTTCCTATAATTGATCTTATTTCATTTCTACATTTCCTTGTTGATCACCATGATAGGCTCTTCTCATTGCAACAATCTGTTTTACTATGATAGAACATTGTTTGGCCTTTTAGTAAATACATTGTTGCAAGAGTTTTGCTATGATGGAACATGTTTTTGTCTTTTGCAGTGGCATGCGTGAGTGCAAACTTGGGCTTAATGACATAGTACTATTGGAGGCTCAAGGTTGACCTACCAAGGGCAAATCTATTAATCTGGATGATATCACATTTCACCAGTAAGCATTTCACATAAGTATGTCAATAGTTAGTCTGCTAAGTGACCGCTTCCTCAATATGATGTAAAATTCAATAAATGAATTGCTCAATGCTCACACCACACTTGAACCGAGCTTATTGTACTTTCAAATAATGAACTTCTTATGTCGAAACTATTTAATGCACATATTCAGGCATGTGCATCTGTCTTGGTTTGAAAATGATTACATAATATCTTATACCTCTAGATGTGTGCATGAAAGAGAAGCATACTTTTACCATACTTTTACAAATGATCAAAGTTTGGTTTCTACCAAACAATTTATTTCTTTTTCTGTGTAGGAGAATGTGCATGATGCAATTGACAATGGTGATAGAAAGTCAGTTTGATGGTGAAGATTTTTTGACAATTAGGAGGCGTATTATTCATGATACTATATGAATACTTTCAGTTTAGTTTGTAAAGTGTATTGCTAGTGGGAATTTTGATACATATGTTTTATTAGTATGTGCAGTACATGACAAGTCAGAGTCCATTACAAGTATATATAAATTTGAATTATTTTTTGGTATTTATTACTAATTTAATTCTTGATATTCTCAAAATATATATAGTTTAAGAAGTGTGGTCAAAGGGATTGTACATCTGGCATGCATATAGGCAACGACTACGTTTTATAAGTGTTCTTTGAAAAGCCACATTTAAAAAGTGTATCCTATAATATAACAAAGGGCACACTTTTAAAGTGTAGCTTTAGGGTGTGAAAGTGTTTCCATATGGGGGTGTAATAAGCGTGGTCTTTGTTATAGAATAGGCTGTGCTTTTAAGCGTGGCTTGGTAAGACAACATTTCAAAAGGGTGGCCTTAGGTCAAAAGTTACGCTCATTTAGCCCACCCCCCGAAAAACGTTGTCTAAAGTCAAAAAGTGTGGCATTTGATCAAAGGCCACACTTTTTGACAATTTAGGCCACACTTTTTAGGGGTGGTCTAAGACCTAAAATGTTATAGTGTACCTATGCTATTGACCTCTACCAGAAAAACCCTACCCCTGAACTGGGAACCACTGTAGCTTCCCTGATGCCAGGCTCTCTTATCACTGCCCCCGTGGGCCTCGCGATGAATAGACTCAACGGTACGGGTATGATCAACCACCTCTAGAAAGGACTGGCCCAAAGACACCATACTCTATGGAGCTAAGCGAAGCTGAAACCTCAACCCTATGACAAAACATCGCACTCTCTCATGCTTGGTAGATAGAATCATAATGGCATGTCTCGATAACTCATGGAACCTCAACCCTCACGCTCACTGCGAGGCATGTACTTCCCCAAGAAGGCCTCGAAGAACTGTGCCCATGTCATGGAAGGGGATCTAGATGGTCTGCTCTCTAAATATGCACTCCACCACTGTCTCGGCAGACCATCAAGTTGAAATGCAGTCTAGTCTGCCTCGTGAGAATCCACTAGACCGAGGTTATACAACCTCTCTCAGCAACTAGGAAAAAACTCATGTGCATCCTCTATGGAGTGCCAGAAAACCTCGGTGGGGCTAATTTGAGAAACTGACCTAGCATCTTCTACTCTTCAGAAGTCATGATTGGCCTGGCTTCCGTCAGTGGGTCAACTAACAAAATTGGCGGTACCTCAACATGGGGAGCTGCAGCAGCAGGCTGCGCCCCTATACCCTGTACTGCTCCCTGAGCCAAAGTTTGAGGAAGGCCCCCCAAGGCACTCAATAACTAAGCTATAGCGGCCTGAAGTGCCGGTGGAACTACAAGTCTGGGTGGAGGCTAGGCTGGTTCCTGTACCACTGGCTGCTGCGGAGGCGGATCCGCTGGTACTAATTGTGGAGCAATCTTAGGCTCCGGATCATATAGATTCTCAGGTGATGTCTCTCTAGCTTGGCCCGAAGCTGGTGCTGCCGCTTGTGCCCAACCTCGACCTTGGGGTAGACCTCTACCTCTGCCCCAAGTTGGGGCCCTATCTGCAAACATGAGGGCCTCACCCTCAACTGTTGTGGCTCTCGTCCTAACCACTTGACGAAGAATGAAACAAATATCATTTAGAAGTTGATAAAAGTAAGAAATGAACGATAAAGAATTATAAAGATGGGATGTTTCCTAAAAATTCCATGTAGCCTCCAGAGGATAGGATACTAACATCATCATACCAATCCGCGGACTCTACTAGGCACCTACTCTTGTACCAATGATGTCGGCGAACCTAGAACTTTGATACCAATCTATCAGGAACTGATCTCTTAGGTGTGATGACACCTACTATACCCCACCAGTAGGTAAACCGAAACTCATAGCCTGGAAGATCGAGTAATAGGCTAGTAAGAAACACAACTTAAAAGCAGAACAAGAGTATTCAGATAGAGAAAATAGGAGCAGAGAACAAAATAATGCGGAAACAAGGAGCAAGTCGTATTGGAAAACCCCCAAAACATGATATCAATCAGTAAAAAATCCACTACAGTATAAAGAGTACTAAATAGGTACAAATATACATGGTAGTCTCCGGATATATAAAAAGGGGACTAATCCCAACATAGAAGGAGACAAGACAACTCAAAATGCCAGAAGCTCAACCTAAGTCTCTGAATCAGCAACTCCACACTAGGACAATGTCAGTAGCATAACTCGTGCTAGGGTCTGCATCAGGAGAAAAAGATGCAGAAGTGTAGCATGAGTACCAAAACACACGTGACTCAATAGGCATCATAGGCTGACTGAGGTCAAATAAGGTAAAAGTACAAAAAATGCTAATATACAACAGGAAAATAAAGAGGGAGTCAGTATAAGGGTACATGTCATATCTAGAAAATAATTAGGCAGAAAATAAAAAACTGAGTGAAGCGTAAAACATGAAAATTAAAGAATTGTGAAGTAAAAGTAGAACAGTCTAGCTAGAACCTAACTAAGACCCCATAAGCCTGGAAGGTACACAGAATCAGAGAATAACCTAACCAGACGTTGATAAGCTAGAAAGCACACACAGTAAATAATAGACCTAGTCGGACCTCTCATAAGTCCAGAGGATACAAACAACGGACAATAGAGACTAACAATCAACCTAATTGGGTAAAGCAGGTGGAATCGTGCCATGATATGCCATATGATTCGTGCCAAGTGCGAAAAGAACCGTGTACTCCTCCTCCAGTCATAGCTTGCAAAGGCAGGGCCCATGGGGGACACGTAAAATTTGTATACCAATTCCGAACTTTATCTCAATAACCATGCCACAATGATAATCAGTAAAACCACCCAAAACACATTCCCTCGGGCATGCAAGTTTTAAAATGCCAGTAAATAATACTATAACACTTTTCCTCGAGCATGCAAGTTTTAAAATGATAGTAAAACCACCCGGAACACTTTTCCTCGGGCATGCAAGTTTATTTCAAAACAATACTTCATAAACTATATCAAGTTTTCCCGTAAGAAGGTCAAAGTACCAAAACCATTCTCAAAATGCATTTCTATGAAACGAGTCAACAATATTCCATGAGAAAATAACCATAATACTAGAACATAGAAGCATAATCAAGCTTAGTTACTACGCATTAAAGCAACTAAGTCCACAAGTCAAGAAGAGGGTCAATATTCCAATAATAGCACCTAAAGGAACCGAACTCTTATAACCTCCTACAGAAACTTACTTTAAGGCAACAACTACCCCAAATCTAACTAATGCAGATAATTCATGCTAAACTGGCTAAAAGAAGAAATGAACTGAAAGGAGTTAAGGAACAAGTAAATTGAATTGGGGTCCATTAAATTCCAATGCATCCACCTCGGGCCCATAAATACACAAATACAAATAACAAGACAAAAACATAATGATTAAGAGGAAATGTTTAAAACAAGTTTCTAAACCTATCACGAGAACTACCGGGAATTTCATACTGCGGATATCTAAGTTAACCACCCCAACACCCTAAGGCCGACTAACTAATCTATAACAAGAAAGGATTTATAATTAAATGCAACTAAAGGTGCGAAACCGGTTACGCTAAGACATATAAGTACAAGCAAGGGTAATACAAGGTTTCCAAATCCCCAAATCTAAGCTAAAGCACTAAACCGACTACGAGAATCAAAATCCCTTAATAACCACTATTCAATCCATAAATTCCCACCAACAATTAGCACAAACCATACAATCATCTTATACGAGCTAAGTCTAGACAGAAGTAAGTAAGCCGTAGCCTACCTTGAAGCCGATCACGCGTGCTCGCACCCACTAGAATAGGGATTTTCCTTTTCGAGAAGCCTCCGACTGATGTCACGCTATCATAACAATAATCTATTTGTTAAAATACGAACAATGGTACCCATATTGCCAAATAATAATTCAGGTAAAAAATTAAGTGAAAATCACCCGTTGGGCCCGCATAAGAATTTCAAAAGTGAAGTTGGAGAAAATGTCCCTCATGGGACAAGAAGAGTACATGCTCAAAATATTAGGCAAAACTAGCTTTAAAAACTAGCCCAAATCCGCCCCTAATTCCCAAGAACAAGTTAAGAATCAACCAAAGAATTTAATGGAAATTAAAGGATCAAAAAATTACAATTGATGATGGGAATTGGCCACGGACCAGAAAATAATCACCTAACCAGCCTAAAGTGATCCCAAACTGCAATTTGGAGCTTAAAGCTCAATGGAAATGGAGGAATTTGGTTTTGAGTGTTTGAAAAGGAAGGATGAAGCTATGTATATTGCCAGGGGTCCTATATCGTGATCGTGAAGGACCCCATGCGGTCGCCATGACCGTGCTGGCTAGACCATCATGTTCGTGATGGTCAACCCATATGGTCATGAAGACAAAATGGAGCCGAGTCCACAAACCCTTCATCGTGATCGCGTGAAGGAGACCTCGCGGTCGAGATGCTCAAAGAGACAAGCCACCGAGATCATGTGGCCTTCTTTGCAATCACGATTAAGGAATGAGACCTGCACCTGCAACAACAACCATCAATTTTCTCAAGTTAAAAAGTCACCAGATGGGCCCACGAGGTTCATTCAAGACCCTGTGCATACAAATGAACTATGCTACCCTACCAGAAATGGCATTCCGGACTCAACAGAATCAACAAAATTCCCAATGGAGATTAATTTAACAAAAAGTGGCCCCATGCCCAAAAACTGTCACGAACCAACTACTGGGCCGTGCGGGCACTTACTCAAATCCACCTAGATAGGAGAACCCTTACCACCTGAACCAACATACAATGCGGACAAGAAAAGAAACCATTAAATAAGTCCCTTAATACATGAGAAATCCTTTTACAAAATATTTGAAAAATCTTTATACAACAACTTTTGAAATTGCACAACCTTTAGAACTTACGGAAATTAAACAACAATACAAACAACCTCCCCAGAACCTAGTCTAAGCCGGTACAAGAGCTTCTACAAGATGACCTTATAACATAAATGGACACAACTCCCAGCACGGAGGAAGTAGGAGCTGCTGGAAGATCACCTCAATCCTGAACCTGTGAAACATCACCAACCCTGCAACCAGACTATACCCAAAAAGTATAGCACGAGTAGAATCAGTACAAACACACGTACTGGTAGGCTTCATCGGTCAACCCAAACTCACTCCTACCATCATATAAAAATCAAGATAAAATGCACAAGGTAAATGCTTCCCCCCTTTTCGGAACCGACCTTCCTAAACTTTCGCTGCCAACTCCACCACCCTAGCCTTGGCCCTGACATGTAGGACTTTCCAAGTCTCACTCATCACTAGACTTCTCAAGTTGCCTTGTCACCTAGACTTTCTAAGTCTCACTTTAACCTTTACCCCAGTCAACTACCTTGACTAAATATCCAGACTTAATCCGGCCAACTGACCGACCAACCCACTTTACCCAAAGTATTACCTACCATTATCTGGACTTTACAGGACCTCTAAGAAAACTTTACCACATGGTTATATTAACCAATAACCAGACCCAGACTCTCAGTCTTCCTTTATATTTACTAACCCCATGTAATTCACCTAACTACCATTGACACCTTCAATGACCACCATAGAGATACACCTAAATTCCTTCTTAGATCACATAACCCAGACCCTCCAAGGATCCTCAATCCACACCTAAGTGTTTAACAGACTACCCAGGTCTACACCTTACCCACCCTTAGCTCATTAACCACGATAATTCATGATCGCCAATAGTACACTTAATGACATCATTTTTTGAGCACATAACCTCTTGTACATAGTCCAGACACACCCGGATCCCCCTAACACATCTAGGTGTTAACATGGCAAACCCGGTCTACACCAAGAC
Organism: Jaltomata sinuosa; assembly: GCA_003996215.1. NCBI lineage: Eukaryota > Viridiplantae > Streptophyta > Magnoliopsida > Solanales > Solanaceae > Jaltomata > Jaltomata sinuosa. The sequence continues at coordinate 97,459 of QJPP01003491.1, forward strand.
CAACTAATAATCAACATAACAACCCAGTCCACACCAAGACCAACTAATAACCAACATAATAATCTGGCCTACACCAAAACCAAACTAATAACCAACATAATAACCCAGCCTATACCCAGACCAACTAATAATTATACAATAACTCGGTCTACACCAAGACAAAATTAATACTCAACATAATAACCCGGTCTACACCAAAACCCAACTAATAACCAACATCATAACCCGGTCTACACCAAGACCAACTAATAACATAATATAACAACCCGGCCTACACCAAGACCAAACTCATAATACAATATAACAACCCGACCTACACCAAGCGGTAATTATTTTGCTATAGTGGAGGTCTCCGTGGCAGAGTGATAGCGCCCGTCACAGACAGATTGTTGAGAAATCTCAAAAAATGGTCCATTTTACAACACACCTATTTCCCTGACATTCCAGAATAACCCCCTCATGTCAACCTCGATTCTGGGAGCTCTACTTACCCAAATTCCCGAAAAGTCCCCCGGACTCCTCTGTGCCTTAGCTACATAGAAAACTAGCTCCAACCAAGACATCTAACCCAATCCTTACCAGGATCATCCTAGACCATACCTCGCTCCAAATCCGGCCGAGACTAGCCTAGCCCAGAATTTCAAACTCCCAAACCCAAAGTTTTCTAACTCTAAAACTTGGTATGAAATGTTTACCCATAACGATGAACCCGGTCGTTAAAACATATACCAATTTACCAATCGTTCATCCCCAAACAATCTCTAAGGAAGAGGGAAAGAACAAGCCCGTCCCTCAACCTTAATGCTCTACCATGAAAGCACAAATATAACCTTACGCAAACCACCAAAACTTTCTAGTCCTTTGGTGTACCCATCTCAATCAAATTTCAACTCACTCCCGTTCTATCAAGGAATTCCTTCCTTCGAGCCACACAAGGATAGCTATATTACCTCTCCCCGAGTGCCCAAGAAATTCGGGGCCTCATCAAAACACCATAGCAAAAGAACTCAACTAACAAACAAAAACAAATAATACTTCCATGCCAAAGGGACTAGATCCCACCATGGCGACCCCTTTCCCGCTATATGCAGAGTTCTACTAACCCGAACTCCATTCTGGAAGCTTCCTTCAGGTACTAAGCCCCTCACATATTATAGTATCACCTCACCCATATCAACACTACTCCCCGAGATACCAAGTATCTCTAAACCACACAACACCAAAATTCCATCTAATAACCCCACTCCCTCAACCGACCCTAGCACTAAGACAACAACAACAACAACATACCCAGTGTATTCCCACAACGTGGGGTCTGGGGAGGGTAGAGTGTACGCAGTCTGTACCACTACCTCAGAGGTGAGGTAGAGAGGTTGTTTTCGATAGCCTTGCACTAAGGATTATCAATAATAAACCAGCCAAATCACCCTCATGACATAAGCCTATGAGCAATGTCCAACACTACTCAGTCAATTACGGGTCATTTTTCCAAATTCTACATAGGTGACTATTCCCACCAGTGGTAAATCAAAATTTCACCAATACCCCGGGCTGTCATATCTACCCCTTCCTCTTATTGCGCATGGATTCCAAATAATTCTTGCAATAGCTCGTTGCTCAAATAGCAATTTAAAATAACCCAGGAATGAAAGACAGAACAGGGGAAAAACAGGACAGGGATTATGCCCTGCTCATCCCTCTATAGCGACTTGCACACTGCCATGGCAACCCCCAAAAGTAGTAGCCTAGAAATTTTACCATTCTCTAAAAAATAAAAAAATTCTTTCATTCCCCTTCCTGTTAACATTGTTTAGACCCGTTAATCTTGCCATGGTCTTAAACAACCCTCAAGACCATTCCCAACACTACACAGACTGAAACTTGGCATCAATTATCATAAATTAACAAGAGGATTATGCAAGAAATTATTCTTAACAATACACTTCCGCTATCAAGCACGAATAAACCCCTAGTTCCCTTGGTTCCCAACTGTCCTGAAACCAAAGTTTCACTGTAGTCATAATCAATTTTCCCTCACCATCTTAACCAAATGATGAGCCCTTTCCTAAAGTAATATGAACTTTTAACCCCACACACATAGCATTTAAATACGAACCAAAGCATACTGACTCAAACTATGACAACCTTTTAGACCCACCATTTTTACAGTAAGTTAACCCATCACATACAAACCAAGTACGTCATACACACACTATACACACAAACAATTCAGTTTCAGACTACAACAAAAATCGAGTCATATAATTTACTCTCTATTTGCCCTATGGATGACCATTAGTCGATCATTCATGTCTTACTATGACTCCCGCTATTAAGCAATAATAGCCCTTGTCCCTGCTACTTATTCACATACCAACCACTTGAAAACAGAGTTCCCAAAAGTATATATATATATATCATTTTTACCAATGATAAGACCCTTCCCAGCATTTAGCATTCTGTTTTCCACTTGAATTACAAAACAAGAACTCCTTCAATCAATAACACATAACCAAGTTAAGACTCTTTACTAACCACAATTTTTGAAGAAACTCCAGCAATTACACACCACACAATCGCAGTCATTCAAATAATGCAATGCATTCAATCACAAGTTTCAAGCTCCAACACAAAATCAAATCAGTTTCATTACCTTTTATTCGCTTCAGGGATAACCATTAGCCGATTCATCCATTCTTTGCACAGCCTCCCTTGCCAGATACCAATTGGAACCTTCCCAGTTCCAATTCCCTTGCTTGTCTTATCGCAATTGGAGTCAAACAACATCATTTTTCCTTGTCGAGATACCAATTGAGATCGAGAGATACAAATTGGACTCAACCCATACAAGCAAGTAACGAAATCAAACGAAAAGAAATGAAAGAAGAGAAGTATTTCCTAGAATGCCTCATAGCTTCCCTAGGATTAGATGTGGATGTCAACACACCAATCTGTGGGACTATATTCGACATTTTGCTCTTATACTGGGAGATTGATAACCTGGGCTCTGATATCATTTGTCACAACCTAACTACCGGACCATGCAGGCATCTACTCTAATCCACCTAGATAGGAGAACCCTTACCACCCGAACCAACAGGCAATGCAAAAAAGAAAATAAACTATTAAATAAGACCCTTAATAAATGAGAAATCCTTTTACAAAATATTTGAAAAATCTTTATATAACAACTTTTGAAATTACACAACCTTTTGAACTTGCGAAAATTTACTAACAATATAAATAACCTCCCCAGAACCTAGTCTAAGCCGGTACAAGAGCTTCTACAAGATGAGCTTATAACATAAATGGACACAACTCCCACCATAGAAGGAAGTAGGAGCTGCTGGAAAAACACCGCAATCCTGAACCTGTGAAACATCACCAACCCTGCAACCAGACTATACCCAAAAAGGTATAGCAAGAGTAGAATCAGTATAAATACACGTACTGGTAGGCATCATCGGCTGACCCGAACTCACTCCTACCATCATATAAAAATCAAAATAAATGCACAAGGTAAATGCTTCCCCCCCTTTCGGAACCGACCTTCCTAAACTTTCGATGCCAACTCCACCACCCTAGCCTTGGCCCTGACATCCAGGACTTCCCAAGTCTCACTCATCACTAGACTTCTCAAGTTGCCTTGTCACCTAGACTTTCTAAGTCTCACTTCAACCTTTTCCCCAGTCAACTACCTTGACTAAGTATTCAGACTTAATCTGGCCAACTGTCCGACCAAACCACTTATACTCAAAGTATTACCTACCATTGTCCGGACTTTTTAGGACCTCTAGGATAGCTTTACCACCTGGTTATATTAACCAATAACCATACCCAGACTCTCAGTATTCCTCTATATTTACCAACCCCATGCAATTCACCTAAATACCATTGACACCTTCAATGACCACCATAGAGATACACCTAAATCCCTTCTTATATCACATAACATGGACCCTCCAAGGATCGTCCATCCACACCTATGTGTTCAACAGACTACCCCGGTCTACACCAAGACCCACCCTTAGCTCATTAACCACGATAATTCATGATCACCATTAGTACACTTAATGACATCAATTTATGAGCATATAACCTCTTGTACATAGTCCAGACCCACCCGGATCCCCCTAACACATCTAGGTGTTAATACGGCAAACCCGGTCTACACCAAGACCAACTAATAATCAACATAATAACCCAGTACACACCAAGACCAACTAATAACCAACATAATAATCTGGCCTACACCAAGACCAAACTAATAACCAACATAATAACCCGGCCTATACCCAGACCAACTAATAATTATACAATAACCCGGTCTACACCAAGACCAAATTATTACTCAATATAATAACCCAGTCTACACCAAGACCCAACAAATAACCAATATCATAACTCGGTCTACACCAAGACCAACTAATAACATAATATAACAACCCGACCTACACCAAGACCAAACTCACAATACAATATATAACCTGGTCTACACCAAGACCAAATTCACAACATAATATAAAAACCGGGCCTACACCAAGACAAAACTCACAATACAATATAACAACCCTACCTACACCAAGACAAAATTCACAATACAATATAACAAACTTGCCTACACCAAGACCAAACTCACAATACAATATAACAACTCGGCCTACACTAAGACCAAAATGCAATATCACAATTTATTAACACAGCCTGGTCTACTCATGGAACCAACAACAAGTGCACAATGTAACGGTATCAAAGCAACAAGGTAGTAAAACAAATTCGTACCAGGTGTGGTACCCGAGCCAACTGTTAGTATATCCCACACTAGGCGTGGTACCCGAGCCAACTGTTAGTATATTTTGTACCAAGCGTGGTACCCGAGCCAACCATTAATATTCCCATACTAAGCGTGGTACCCGAGAAAATCGTATGTCACACAGAAATCCACAGTCACAAATAATGAACAAAAAACACTTGTAAGCCAACAAGCAAATATACTAGGTTCATTTCACCAGACTGATAACAGGACTATTAGACATTCCTAATCCTCCCCTAAGCAATGTATCTCATACAAGTACTTTGATAAGGGTACACAAAACAGACAAAGCATACAGGAAAATCAAACCATCACCTACCCTATTCCGGGTAAACAATGAACCGTCAAATTCTGCCAAAGGCTAACCCCGGTTCACCTCTTTTAAACATGCAAATAATTACACCTATTCCTGACCCTCTTCCTAGGACCAAATAAAACCTGGGAAAACCTTTCTCATCCTTAGAACACAACCAACGAATATCCTAATTATACCAATTAGTTTTCAAACTTCCGTCCCTTGCACATTAGTTAATTACTAACCCTTTTCTGATTTCTCGGACCTTGCGATATTCTAATTCCCGCATTTATTAGCAAAATCACACCAATTAATCAATGCCTATAATATCACAACACATTATCCCAATTCTACCATTTTCAACTAATCCAACAATCAACAATTTCCTCCATACTCTGTGCCCGAAGGCCTAACCATGGATTCTCCCTTTCATTCTACACAATAATAAGAAAATGAAAGAGGTCAATCCACTCTTTAGAAGAAACCTAGCCTAATTGGATGCCGAGCAGTTGTTCCATGCCCTTTCTGGATCCGTGAAGGCGTTCCCTGATAATTCTCCAGGCCTAAATTTGTGGTTTCGCGTCCCTTTAGCTGGACTCCCTCCTTCCTATGGCTCCCAAGCCTTGGAGCAGCCTAGGAGAGTTTTTGGAATAGCTCTCGTCTATTTTTGGGGCTGAAGGGAAAAGAATGAAATTAAAAACCCATTTTCTGGGTTTTCTGATCCCGTCGCTCTGCTATAGCAGTCCCCGCTCTTCTATAGTGGTACCGCCATAGCAGAGTCAACTGTTATGGCGGAGGTTGACCATCTTAACTTTCGCTATAGCGGTAATTATTCTGCTATAACAGAGGTCGCCGTGGAAGAGCGGTAGCACTCGTCACGACAAAATGTCAAGAAATCTCCAAAATTGGTCCATTTTACAACACACCTATTTCCCCGATGTTTCAGAATAACCCCCTCATGTAAACCTCGATTCCGGGAGCTCTACTTACCTTAATTCGATTCCAAAAAATCCCCTAGACTCCTCTCTGCCTTAGCTACAAGCAAAACTAGCTCCAACAAAGACATCTAACCCAATCCTTACCCGGATTGTCCTAGACCATACCTCACTCCAAATCCGACCGAGACTACCCTAGCCTAGAATTTCAAACTCCCAAACTCGAAGTTTTCTAACTCTAAAACTTGGCACGAATAGTTTACCCGTAATGACAAACTCGGTCGTTACAAAAACCAACTTTTTTACCAAAAAGAACACAATAGTCCAAAACGAGTCTGAAAGCCTCGGGACCCAAACCAAAGGTTCCTCTGTAGTAAACATTCCGGAGCTAACAACACTGATGAAATTCCTATCCGAGGTCGTCTTCTCCAAATGTTGACCAAAGTTAACTCTTTCAACATTAAGAGCTTAAAAATAGGAAAATGGACTTAAAACATAAATGAACTACTCGGGAACTGAACCGTCAGTACCGGTAAGTTGTAAATGACCTGTAGCCACTTTGGGAAGGCTCAAAACACAGAAAATGAATGAAAATAGAGAAAATAACCTTGAGGGTCATTACATTAGTATGCAATATTGTCTACACAAAAAGAATCTTGACTTTTTTATCTTTGGTTCTTGATTTTTTGATTCTTGAAATATAAGAAAATTTTGGGCAAGATTTTGGGGAATTGGGTAATGGGAGAAGGGAAAAAGGTAGGGAATTATATAGGGAGAAAAATGGGAGAAGGTGAAGAAGAATGGGCAAGTGGTGAATCATGTGGAGATGGTGACGGCGGCGGCTTAGGGATGATGAGTTGTGGAGATTTATGGTCTATGTTGCTATGAAGAAGAAAAAAAAAATAATGAAAATAATAATAATAATAATAATAATAATAATAATATATATTTATGAAAAAAATATTAAAAATAAAATTTTAATATTTGTTTTTCGTGTGCACTCTCTCAAAGAGAGTGAAATACACTCACTTTGCAATGTAAGTACTTAAGGAGGTAATAATTTCAATTTTAAGCAATTCAAGGGGGTGATACGATCCCCGTGAAATTAAAGTGTGTAGTTGAGAATTCGGTTGTAGGGGGCATTTGACTATTTTCTCATAAATATCACTAAGAGCACATATGGATATTTCGCCAAGCACTCTACTTTTTCATCAAGGTGCACTGTCAAAAGCATCTCTTTTTAGTGAGGTACTATTTATTATGAAATATTCTTTTCGATAATACTTAGTATTGGTGATCACTATTTTAATAGTATTAGTTCATGGTGATCCATAATAGTAAGAAGTCCCAATAATGTTAATTCATACAGTTAATGAATAACTGATTTTCAACCCCTGTATATAACATTTATCCACGAATAATCTTTACGAAAAGTTTGATAAATTTATTTGCAGAATATATGTGTCTAAATGAATTGATTAAAGAACATATATCCATCACACAATACTCTTAGAGAAAAAAGGACGTAATTTAATATGATCAGAAAAAATATCAATACAAATGTAATCATATATTTTGGCGAGTGGTTATAAAAATGAAAAGAGTTATGGAATTCAAGAGAAAAATATCAATACAAATGTAATCATACGTTACTTTCATCATGGACATTTTTTATCATACATTGTCTTTTTGTGTATCCAAGATAATTTTTTAGACATTAAATAAGAAAAAAGGCAACAAAAAAAGAAGAAAAAGATAAAGATTTTTTTGCTATATGAGATGTGCCACATCATCTTTTACAATATATATACCTCCCTATATTTGAAAATTGGATTAATATCTACCTTCATGATCAGTAAATACTTAAAACAAAAAAAACTATTATAATTCACGAGAAGTCAATCAAAAATAAAGTAGAGATGGAGAAGTAATGTAATTTATTGATGAGTTGAATGCAATAAATCGATTCTTGTTTGTTAAAAATGTACCGAGATGATATATATGAAAATACATAGAAATTAAATGATATTTGTTTTTTGTGTGTTTGACAGAAATATTTGAAAGTGATGCACTCATGAGTCCTAGGCATCTCCATACTTTGCTCAAAATGATTTCTCTCTTATTTTCCTTTTTGAAATTATTTTGATAGAAAATTTTGAGCTTTGTTTTTGAGATCAAACACTATTGAGGATACAAGGCAACGAGTGTTTTTTAATTACTTTTGATGTTTATGAAGGAAAACAACTGTCCTTGAAAATAAAATTACTTGTAAACTACCTTTTAATACTACCTGAATTAAATTGGATGAAAATAATCTGAGAAAAAAACACAAAAAAATTATTTTCCAAAAAAATAAATACTATTGTTGGCTTCGAAAACATGTTTCATCATCGGGCCTATGTCTCTCAATTATATATAGATTGTGATTATGAGAAGTGTTGTTTATTTCATACATATCAATTAAAATAAAATATCTTTGTACTTACATTTTTCTATTTAAAAGAAATTATTTTACATTTATTAACTTAAGATATGAATTATCATTTTTTTATAATGACCATGCATTTTTTAATATCTTATGTTAACTGCATGATTGGAGATTTTTTCCCCTTTTTTTGTTTGGTTAAGTGTTGCTCTAAAGCAATCATTTTAAGAAAAAAATACTTCATATATGAATTAAAAATATAATTCCTAGATGAATGTCAAACATTATGCATAATCATAATTTCAATCTGATCTCCAAGGAGGCAAATGAACACAGAACACATATAAAGAGAAGTCATTCACATTAACCCATTTTTTTCCTTTTATTTTGGACAGACCTTAGAGGGGCCAAAAATACTTATTTTTAAAAGTGAGATGTTTGACAAAATTTATGGGAGAAATAAATGCTTCTAGTGAGTAGCAGAAGCTATTTTTTAGAAACCTAAAAAATAGTTTTTTCTAATTTTTTTAAAAGCACTTTTGAGAAAATACACTTAGAAACACTTTTAAAATATTTGATGAAATACTAGTTGTTTCTCAAAAGTACTTTTAAAATTTTTAAGCCAAATACAAACTATTTTGGTATAGGATAAAATAGATATGACACATAGACAAGTAAGATGTAGATGCGTGAAAGACAGTAACTATGACAATGCAAAAATTAAGGACATATGGCACCTACATTAACCAACCAATAGGGAAGCCAAAGCTTCACCCCAAAAGTAAATATGAAGAAGCAATAAAGTAATAAGAGTAAGCTTATAAATATAAACTTCCATAGATAGAATAGAAGTGAGAAGATAACAATATACACGCAATATTTAGTGTCATCAGACTAAGAATATCTAATCGAATATATCTATCTCAAAAATACTATAACTATGTCTAAAAAAGTAAAGATATAAAAGTAAAAATAGAGGGAGTTTGACATCGCCCCTAAACCCCCAAGTAGCTCATCTAAACTCGTGAAGAAGTATCATCTCGGATCAAGGGTTAACTAGATCTGCTAATGCTAGAATCTGGATAAAAAAGATGCAACAAATATAATATGTGTACAAAATCACGCGTATTCAGTATGCATTATAGGCCAACTTGAACAAGAGAAAGTAACTACATCTCATAAAGAATGTTAAAAAAACTCTGCACGTAAAAAGTCCTAGTAGTTCAATAATAAATAGTTAATATGAAAAATAACAAGGTATAACAATGATAAATTATGTGATGCAATATAATGCTATGTGATAAATATGTAATTGCCAATGTCTATTGGTATACACCCCTTTCACTGTGGCATACTATGAGATAGGACCCATGAGAGACTCTCGAGCTTCATATACCCGTTCAAAATCTTACCTCCAAACTAGACCAAATTTTACTTCAGACTCACATACCCATCCAACGTTTCACCTCAGACTATATCATAGAAGGTGTTGCATTTCCCATCCAGCATTTTACCTTGGATTAAATTAATTTAAAAAATAGTAATTTTTTTTAAGACAATGTTTTCAATGATACAATCGAGTGATAAATGAAATGAATGAATATAGATATTCATATCAATAAATTGAATACAAATGCAACAGATATATAAAACAATGATGTTCTTAACTCCAAAGTATATGCTACAAGCCTTAATATCAATAAATCTCCAATCTTGTCCGAAGGCCACACTTCTTCATTGACCTCATTCACTTTCCATATTCTTCTCATCATGACAATTCAACCCTCTCTATGTATATTAATGCATGAAATAGCCCAAAACACAATACATAAAATAGTCCTTCAAAACTCTGGTAATACATTAGCAAAACCCCCATATAAGTATCACAATATCAAGTCATCATAATAATTACTTCAATCCAATATTTTTCTCAACCCATAACATGCTTTACCCCCAATCTAGGTCTGAAGAAGAGTAAATCATAATCTACCTTGCATGTCTAGTAAACACATCATGAACAATTAAAATTATGCCTTTCCTATCGAAACACACTCAAAATACTCCCAGTCTATAAAGAATATGATCTACGAGTAAATACGAGTCTATCAATACCCATATTGCTATACTTCTATTTTAGGTCTAAAAAGTTAACCCAAAAGTCAACTCCAAGCCTCCATGTTATGATCCAAAATCCTAAGGATCGTGATAGAACCTGCCCCAACCCACCATGGTAGGTCAGGAAAATTCACAATCACACATTTTAATCAAAGTAAAGACAAATAATGAAATAACACAATGAATATCCAATAATAACTCAAATCAGAAGAAAACTGAATGGTAGACATCAAAAATATCTCATGACTCAACTGTCAAGAATAAAAGAGCGACTCTAAATACAAAATATCATAATTAAACACTAAAATACTGTCTAAGAAAGTAAAAAATACAGATATAAGTGGTAGAGGAAGCCAAAATAGTCTATGAATGCATGAGCTCACCATAACTTCAAAAATAACAGAAAGCACAAACTCTAGCCCCGAGGTCAACTCATATCGAAATCTGCATTAGAAGGATGCAAAAAAAGTAGGAGTGAGTTCATTTCACTTGTTCTCAATAGGCATCATAGGCCGACTGAGCTTAAGTAGATACTATATCGAATAAAAAATACTAAAATAATTTTGCACATAGAAAAGTCACAGTTGTTTAATAATAATAAATAGTACAGTTTATCTTAATCAATACAAAATCCAAATGATAACACAATAAAATGATATGAAATAATATGCAATGGCTAATGCCTACCGATATACTCTTTCTCCTATCGTGTGCTACAAGATGGGACCCATGGGGAATTTGGAAGATCCATATATCATGCCTGGACTCGAATCGAGACTTTCAAATATTACGTCTAGACTCGAATTAGGATTAAAATCAATATCAATTATCTACACTTAAAGCAAGATTTTAATAAGTCTTGCCCAGACTCGAACCAGGACTAAAATTAGTATCAATGACTTAGACTCGAACTGAGAACAAAATTATGTGTTTTTTAAAATTCATTGTTTCCATGTACCATGATATGAATAAATACGAAAGTAATACCACATATAACATATATGTCCAAAATCTTATAATCATAATGTCACAACCTGATTTCTCAATCATTATGACACCTACAACACCCCAGTAGGTGAACTAATCCCTATAGCTTGGAACGGTTAGTAATGGGCTACCATCTAACACTTCAGCGGAGGAACAATATAAATAAGCGAAAGCAAGGGAAATAAGCTGAAGAAAGTAGATACATGAATATATATATACATATGTGGAAGCTAAATCAAAACCCCAAAACCTAGTATCATAGTATAGAGCCAGAACTACATATAAGGAGTACAAAGGATCCAAAACAATATATACAGATGTCTCTAGTAGTAATAGAGTACATGATGTAAAAGATAACTAAAAGCTAAGCTCCGGTTGCCAAGAGCTCACCCTCAGTCTGAAATATCTCAAAAACAGCTCCTCGCACGAGTCTCCAATGAGCTAATAGCAATGGCTCATACTAGGATCTGCACCAGAAGATGCAGAGTGTAGTATGAGCACCAATTGCAAAAAAACTGGTACCCAATAGGTTTTAATAGGCCGACTGGGCACATATAAGATAAAAGAGCAGTAATAAGCAGATTAGAAAACAATTAGTCAAAGAAGGCAATGAATAAGTACACAGAAGCTAGCGCAGAAGGAATACAAGCAGGAACAATACATATGGCTAGCTAAAAGAATGCACATCATAGGCGAGGGAAAGAAACACGTACCCGAGATCCTCGCAACAATAAGTATATAAAGAAGAGTTTAGAAAGCAGGAAGTATATTGGTAACCTCAACGAATAGAGAAGGAGAGGAAGAAAACAGTAAACATGCTCAAATACAAGGAACGATAACCCAACTAAGCATGCAATCTCAGGTCAAGAATTCAACAACAGGAAGCCCAAGTTTAACCTTAACAATATCCAAAGTCATAAGAACTACAACAGGAACCAATAGAGCGAAATAGTAGCAATAAGTCTACCTACAGTCCCACGGGCACCCATATACCCAAGGAACATAAACAAGTGAAGACAAACCCTCCGACATCCCATAGTACCAGAGCATACAATCAACAAACAGCAAACAAGGGTTGTACCTCACACATATGAATGATATGACATGCCATGTTAAGCCAAGAGTGATAGTAGTACCGTATGTTACCCACTTCCGGCGTCATATAAGCCCCAAAAGATGGAATCAATGGAAGGTCACACCCGTATACCTCTACTACGCCATATACCCCCCCTTCAGTACTCGTAGCATGTAGCCCCTAGTCCAGAATGGCAAGGTCCATGGAGGCACCGACCAACATACTAGATGCCCTGCAATCTCAAAAATTCCCAAGTAAAGCTGCCTGAAGAGTATCCAGGTCTAAATCAGTAAGTCAAATAGTCCTAGCGCACGGCCTCGTCGAGTTTAGCATTACACTGGAAGTTATAGTAAAACAAGTCTAGCGCTCGACCCCGCCAAGTCTAGTATAAGTGGAAATAGTTATAAAATATCTTTTAATTCCCCCTTACCCCAAGAAGGTCAAGACCACAAGGGTGATAATATCATCTATAGCAAATACTCCAACCATCAGAGGAAGAAAAGGAATCGGACATGAATAAAGCAGTCAAGGTCTGTGGTACCAACTAGTAAACCCAACCCAAGGATGCCCATTAGTACAATTTTATTCTATATATATGAAGTCTAAGGAGTTAAAACTGTAACCTAGCTCGGGGCTGAACTGCAAATACGAACCGTCACTCGTGTGCCTTCCCTTTCTGAACATCCTTGGAAATCTGCCACCCTATCAAGAACATAATCTAGGTGTCAAGACGAGAAGAACGACACCCATATTGCTATACGGAAAATCAGGTCAAAAAATGACCCTCAGAGACCGTGCAGCAAAACAGAAAATAAAATTCACAATTATGTCCGCGGTGAATTTAGAAACCCATGCTCAAAATTTGAGCGCAAATAGAGTTCATATCGGGGATGAAAACAGCCCCGAAGTACTACTAATTTATGAGAATAAAAGTGGAGAATTGTGATTATCAAGGGCGGAAACGTACCAATTTAGAAGCAAGAATCGACCATGGACCAGAACTATAGCTACCACGAACAATCAAGCTCTCCAACGCAGCTTTAACCCAAGAAAAATCAAGCTTGTAAGAGCCTCAACAATGGAGGTTTTTGAGCTTGAAGAGAAGAACAAGGCTCGAAGAAGAAGAGACTTACCAATGATAAAGGAGCAAGATTAACGATAATTTGGAGAATTTCCACGAGCCCACACTGTTCTTGAGTAATTAGAGTTGAGAAAAATGAAGTTGGAGTTGAAAGAAGTGAAAGAAATAGGCTGAAAATCGTGAAAAACAAGAATTTAAAAAATGAAATTTGTGGAAATTAACGGAAGTTAACAAGAGATTTTACCTATTCATGAGGCCATGAAACACACCCGGATAAGCAACGATTATTCCTCCAAGTTATGGGTAAGAGCATGTGAAGATTTGAAAGAATTTGGTGTAAAGTTGGTGGAGAAAATGAGTTGGGATGAGAGAAAAAGCTGAAAATAAAGCTGCCAACAACTATTTAAAGCTGGCCTGCAACAAAAAAATCTGCAATTTTCTAACTTCTACGGGGTATTTTGGGCACAATCGGAACCCGATAATCACAAATCAATAGATCTATTTGAGTGGAAACAATATTCCGGACTCAATGGAATTAACGAAATTACCAACGGAGATGATTTTAATAAAAATGGACCCCATGCCCAAAACTAACTCAAAACTCAATACCCCATAACAAGTCCGAAAGCCCTGGGACCCAAACCATTCCCCTAGCCTAAAGTCGACATTCCAGAGCTAATAGTGCGGATGGAATTTCCATCAGAGGCCGTCTTCTCCAAATATTGACCAAAGTCAAACTTCCAAGTTCAACCTGGCTAAACCACAAAAACTCATATAAAACTAAACTGAAAGCTCCCAGAACCCAACCCAGGGTCCATCCAGACTAAAATCCACGCTCTAGAGCTAACAAAACTGGCAAAATTTGATTCCGAGCATGTTTACCAAGAATGTTGACTAAAGTCAACGATATTCTAAGTTAAGGCTCTAAAATATGCAAACGGCCAAAATGACCAAACGAATAACCAGGGCACCGAACCATCGGTCCCAGCAAGTCATAAATGACTTGAGGTCGCTATAGGAAAGCTCTAGCAGTACAAAGAAGGCGTAAACGCAAAAATGACTGGAAGGGTCATTACATTATTCACTACTAAAAAGGACTTTTGTCCTCGAAAGTCAAGAAGAAAGAGGTACCTGAAGGCTCAAACGGCTGTGGATACGTGGCCTACATATCTCTATCGGTCATCTATGTAGCCTCCTCAACTGGACGATGCCTCTACTGAACTTTTACAACATGAATCTCACTAGACCTCAACCTCCTCACATCTCTGACCAATATAGCAATTGGTTCCTCGACAAAGGAAAAGCTCTCATCCAACTGAACCGACTCCCAATGCAACACATGAGATTCATTTGGAACATACCGTCTAAACATCGAAACATGAAACACCGGATGCATAGCTGAAAATAGTGGAGGCAAGGCTAACTGATAGTCAACACTACCAACTCTCTGGAGGATCTCAAACGGCCCAATATACCTGGGGGCTAAGCTTGCCCCGCCAACCAAATCTCATCACGCCCTTCATGGGAGACACATGGAGAAATACCAAATTACCAATGCTGAACTCCAAGGCACAAAGTCTACGATTAGCGTAACTCTTCTGCCTACTCTGAGCAGCTCGAAGTCTATCCTGAATCACCCTAACTCTGACTAAGGAGTCCCAAAGTAAATTAGTACTCTGTGTCCTAGACTCCAATCCGTCAAACCAACTAACTGGTGATCTACAACGACTACCATACAATGCCTCAAAGGGTGCCATGCCAATGCTAGAATGGAAGCTATTATTATACACAAACTCGGCCAAAGGCACAAACTTATCCCAAGAACCTCCAAAATCAAGAACACAGGCCGAAAGCATGTCCTCCAGGACTTGGATGTTCCTCTCAGACTGTCCATCTATCTGAGGGTGGAAAGAAGTACTAAGCTGAACCTCTGTACCCAAATTTCGCTGAATAGCTCTCCAAAATTGAGATGTAAACTGAGTGCCACAGTTTGAAATGATAGAAGCTGGGACCTCATGCAATTGAACAACCTCACGAATATAGATCTGAGCTAACCTCTTAGCACTATTAGAAGTCTGAACCGACAAGAAATAGGTTGACTTAGTCAGCCAATCCACAACCACCCAAATGGAATCAAAACCCCTGGTGGTACGAGGCAAACCAACCACTAAATCCATAGTAATCCCTTCCCACTTCCACTATGGAATGGGAAGTTGCTGCATTAACCCACCAAGTCTCATGTGCTCGAACTTCACCTGCTAATAGTTCAAGCACCGTGACACAAACTCTGCTATATATAGCTTTATACCACTCCACCAGTAAAGTTGTCTCAAGTCTCTATACATCTTTGCTGCACCAGGATGAAGGAGTATCTAGAATAATGTCCCTCACAGAGTATCAACTGAATCAAATCACCAACCCTCAGAATACAAAGTCGACCACCAAACCTCAGAACCCCATCTGAATCTAGAGTAGCCTGGCTAGCCTCACCCTGAACAACTTGATCTCAAAGGTCACACAACCGGTGATCCTCAAACTGACAGCTCTGTATCTAATCAACAAGAGTAGACCGAACCTGAATAATGGCAAGAACTCGACTGGGATCCGACAAATCAAGCCTAACAAAGCGGTTATCCAAAAACTGGATATCCAAGGCCAACGGTCGCTCAGAAACTGAAAGTGAAGCTAGGCTTCCCATACTTACCGCCTTCCGACTCAAGGCATCTGCTACCAGGTTTGCCTTACCCGGATGGTACAAAATAGTGAAATCATAGTCCTTCAGCAACTCAATCTATCTACTCTGCCTCGAGTTTAGATCTCGCTGACTCGTAATACAATAAAGACTACAGTGATTGGTGAATATATCATAATGAACTCCATATAAGTAGTGCGTCTAGATCTTGAGTGCGAAAACTACCGCCGATAACTCCTAATCATGGGTGGGGTAGTTACACTCGTGAACCTCCAGCTCTCTCGATGCATATGAAATCACACGACCTGCTGCATCAACATACAACCAAGACCAACCCCAGAAGTATCACAATACACAGAGATACTTTGACCCTCAACCGACAAAGTCAAAACTGGAGCTGAAGTCAATAAGGCCTTAAGCCTCTGAAAGCTATCCTCACACTGATACAGCCACTAAAATGGAACATCCTTTCTAGTAAGCATAGTCAAGGTTGTTGCTATGGAGGAAAATCCTGAATGAACCGCCTATAATAACCCTCTAACCCAACAAAGCTGCAAACCTCAGTAGCAGTAGTAGGTCTAGGCCAATCACGAACTACTGAAATCTTACTCGGATCTACTTTAATCCCATCCTTAGACACCATGTGTCCTAGGAATTCAACTAACTCAATCCAAAACTCGCACTTTAAGAACTTGGCATAATGCCGATGATCTCTCAAAGTCTGGAGTATACTCCACAAGTGCTGCTCATGCACATCTCTACTCCACGAGTATATCAGAATGTCGTCTATGAAGACTATCACAAATGAGTCCATATACGGGCTAAGTACCCTGTGCATCAGATCCATGAAAGCTGCGGGGGCATTAGTCAACCCAAAAGACATCATCAGGAGCTCATAATGGCTGTAACGTGTCCTGAATATTGTCTTAGGGATGTCCTCTACCCTAATCCTTAACTGATGGTAGCCTAAACTCAAAACTATCTTAAAAAACACGGCTGAACCCTGGAGTTGATCAAACAAATCATCAATACGCGGCATCGAATACCCATTCCTCATAGTAACCCTATTCAGTTACAGATAATCAATACACATCTGCATCGACCCATCATTTTGCTTAACAAATAGAACATGAGCACCCCAAGGTGACACACTCGGTCTAATGAACCCTTATCTAACAAATACTAGAGCTGCTCCTTAAGCTCTCTCAACTCAGTAGGAGCCATACGGTAGGGAGAAATAGAAATGGGCCTGGTGCCTGGCTCTAACTCAATAGCAAAATCAATATTTCTCTCAGGTGGAAGGCTTGGTAGGTCGGTAGGGAACATATCTAGGAAGTCTCTAACCACAAGAATAGACTCAAGGGTAGAAGGGTCGACACTAGCATCTCAGACATATTCTAGGTAAGCCAAACACCCTCGCGAAATCAGCTTCCTAGCTCGAAGACAAAAGATGATCCCAGATGGCGCGTGAATAACAGAACACTGCCACACAACTGGGGATACACCAGGCACGGTAATGTTAACATTCTTGGCATAACAATCTAAAATCGCACATTGAGGGGATAAGTAGTCCATGCCCAGTATCACCTCCAAATCTAACATATCAAGTATCATCAAATCTTCCCAAGTATCCAAATTACCAATATATATCATGCAAGATCTCACTATCGGATCCATTACTGAAGAATATCCTATAGGGTCAAAATAGAAATAGGTACAGATAAAGGTTCACTAGCCAACCCCAAACAAGGCATAAAGTAGGTAGATATGTATGAACATGTGGATCCAGGATCAAATAAAGCATAAGATGGACGATGGCATACATAAATCATACCTATGATCACAACATTCGTGGCCTCTGCCTCTGGTTTCCCAGGGACCACATAGAACTGATGGTGACCACCACCTGACCGACCGCCATCCTTACCACCTGTCCTGCCTCGTGGGTAACCATCTCTACCTTGACCACCACTTTCTCAAGTCGGTGGTTGAACTGAGCAAATAGGATGAGCCGGCAGAGCTGCTGGCTCAACTGTACCCCACTGGGGGCAATCTCTAGCAAAATGACCACTAACTCCACACTCATAGCAGGCTGTACCCCGGTGGGGGCAATCTCTTGCAAAATGACCACTGACTCCACACTCATAAAAAGGCCCTGATGGCCTACCCTACCGAGATGAACCCACTGAACTTGTGTAGCCATCTCGGCATGATGCCCCAAAAGTAGTACCTCTCAAAGACTGACCACTGTGACCACGCTAACTGCTCTTACCCTGCTCAAACTGAGAACCAGAAGGCTGAAGTGAAGCCTGAACCAGTCGACTAGACTGACCCTGGTGCCTCTACGGCTGATGACCTCAACCTCACTGGCCTGAACCCCTACCACCATAACGAGAACCACTGTAGCTACCCTGATATCGAGGCTTCTTATCTCTAGCCCCAGTGTCATGACGATGCAAATCCTCTACACTACGGGCATATTCTGCAATAGCCTAGAATGAATGAACACTAGCAACCAATATCTCTACAGGCCCTATAAACTCTCTCCGTAGCCCTCAAACAAATCTACGGACTCTGTCAGACTCAGTAGGCATACTCATAGCCCCAAATGGAGCAAGCTAATGGAAACAGGTCTCGTACTCTGAGACGGTCATGGTATCTTGAGTAAGTCTTGTGAACTCTTCTCTCTGTTGATCTAAGGTAACCATAAAGGCCTCATCAAACTCAGACCAAGTCAAAGGAGGTGACGATGATGGTCTACAAGCAACCTGGGACCTCCACCATAACTTCACTGGCCCTCCAGTTGATATGTAGTATAGCCAACCCTATGAGTCTCCAACAACACCAGATGGTGCAGCATCTCCCCACAAGTAGTAATAAAGTCATGGGGGTCCTGCCCAAAAGTACCAACAAACCTAGGAGGTGCCAATCTCAAAAATCTACCCAACGCTTTCTGCTCTATCTCTGTCATAGCTGGGCGAGGAGCAAGAGGCTGTACAATTGGTGGGACCAGAATAACCTCGGCATGGGGAGCCGCAGTAACAGGCTACACTCCTAAACTTGGTGCACCTAGGGCTACCCCCTGAGCAGATGTCTATGTTGTCTCAGAAGGCCGATCTCCAATCTTACCCAACAACTATAACAGTAAGCCCTGAATATCTGAAGACTGAGCTGGGGCTGAAGCTGGCACTAGAGCTGGTGGTACCTCGGTTGCCCCCTGGTCCACATGCTACTCGGTAGCAAACTCTAGCTGATGATCATGCTCGGGCCCTATCTCAACTCTAGCAGCCGTCGCTACTCAGGGATGTCCTCGACCCCTACCTCAATGACCTCCTTGACCCCTAGCTAGAGTCAGAGGCTCATCTCCGCCCAATACCGACAATCTCATATGAGATATCTGCAGAAAAATGAACAAGAACAACTGAGATTTCAAGAAACTCCCAAGGATTACACACGATACATAAGCAAATAAGAGAGTAATATTTCTTAAGATATCATTGTAGCCTCCCAAAGATTGAGAACGGATGTCTCCGCCCCGACCTGCAGGACTCTACTAGACATTAGCTCCTATACCGATGATACCGGTGAACCTAGGCTCTAATACCAAGATGTCACAACCCAATTTTTTAGTCATGATGGCACCTACAACCCCCTAGTAGGCGAACTAATCTCCATAGCCTAGAATGGTTAGTAATGGGCTACCATCTAACACTTTAGCAGAGGAACGATATAAATAAGCGGAAGAAAGGGAAATAAGCTGAAGAAAGTAGATACATGAATATATATACATAAGTAGAAGCTAAACCAAAACCCCACAACTTGGTATCATAGTATAGAGCCAGAACTACATATAAGGAGTACAAAGGATCAAAAACAATATTTACAGATGTCTCTGAGTAGTAATAGAGTACATGATGTAAAAAGATAACTAAAAGCTAAGCTCCGGTCGCCAAGAGCTCACCCTCAGTCCGAAATATCTCAAAAATAGCTCCTCGCACGAATCTTTAATAAGCTAATGGTGATGTCCCACACTAGGATCTGCACCAGAAGATGCAGAGTGTAGTATGAGCACCAATTGCAAATAAACCGGTACCCAGTAGGTATCATAGGCCGACTAGGCACATATAAGATAAAAGAGCAATAATATATAGATTAGAAAGTGATTAGTCACATAAGGCAACGAATAAGTACACATAAGCTAGCGTACAAGGAATACAAGCAGGAATAATACATATGGCTAGCTAAAATAATGCACATCATACCAAGCTGTCACGACCCGATTTCTCAGGTCATGATGGCACCTACGACCTCCCAGTAGGCGAACCAATTCCCGTAGCCTAGAACGGTTAGTAATGGGATACTACCTAACCAAAACGCACCAGCAAGCAGAAATAAACGGAAGCAAAACTCGAATATAAATACATAAAGGAAACTACACCAACCCCAAGGCTTGGTATCAATATTACAGAAGCTTCTAATAGAATACAAGTGCTAGAAGTAACAAAATACAATACAAATTTGCCTCCAAAAGTACAAGGAGCAACAATACAACAGATGAGATGTAGACAAGCCCCAATCGTCAGGTGCTCACCCTAGTCTCAAAGATCCAAAAGCTGCACGAGTCTCCAACGTAATCAACAGTGAAAGTTCAGCTAATATCTGCACCAAAAAGTGCAGAAGTATGGTATGAGCACCAAAACCACGGGTACTCAGTAGGTATCATCGGCCGACTGAGCGCATATAAGATATAAAAGCAGTAAGTAACAGATAGCAAAAAAGTAGTCACTGAAGCAATAAGCAAGGCACAAGGAGCTAGCACAGATCATCCATAACCAAGAGCTTCAACTAACACATGCTAACAAGATATAATCACACGGAATCACTGGTGAAGGAAATAAGAACGCATCTGAAGTCCTTGTACAATAATATAAGTAAGTAGAGTGAGAGTTGAGAAAATAGCGGTATACCGGTAACCTCAAGTAGAAGGAAAAGACGGAGAGTAGTCTAACTTACTCAAAATGGAATCAACCAGTATAAGGAAATCATAACACCCATCCAATCACATGATAGCATAACCAGGGAATCACCTCACAAGTACCACCCTAGGATGAAATAACTAGACCATAATAACCGAGAGATACCACTCAGCATCCCACAAGAATTGAACCAGAGTCTCACACTCTGCTCAGAAGGCCACACAAAAGTGCCTCGATAAGATAGGACTCCAAAGCCCTCTCAATAATCAGACATCCCACAATCAAAGCCTCAACAAGCTAGCCATCACTAATCTTTCAAGAACCGGGTGCCAAGAAAAGCTCTAAGTAAAAACAGGAGTAAATATAGTCTACCTACAGTCCCAATGGCCGCCCATACAACCGAGGAACACAATCAAGTGAAAACAAACCCTCCGGCATCCCATACTACCAGAGCGTACACTGAACACACAACAAACAAGGGTGGAATCCAATGCATGATATGATATGATATGAAATAGAACCTCTGTATATACCTCCTCCGGTGCCAATCAGGCCCAACAGGCAGGTTTCATGGAAGGACTCGGCATGTATACCTCTAATCAACCGTATACCCTTCCCTCCGGTGCATACAGCCCGAAGACCCAGGCCAGAGCGGCAAGGTCCATGGAGGTCCCCGACCCCATACTAAAACTCAGTATCAATACATGTCATCCGGAAGTAAGTCCGGGATCAAGATAGAGACCCAGTCTCAAATATGGATGCCCAGACCTTGTCCAGGACTAAAGCAGTAGAAAATGCCTCAAAAACCCCTCCAAGAGTGCCCGGGCGTAATCGGGTCTAAAACTGTAGTAAATCAAGTCTAGTGCTCCGCCCCGCAGAGACTAGTATCAGTAATAAAATCAAGTCTGGTGCTCTGCCCAGCAAAGACTAGTATCAGTAATAAAATCAAGTCTGGTGCTCTTCCTCACAGAGACTAATACCAGTAATAAAATCAGTGCGAAAACATCCAAAAATCCCCTTTTCTATCATCAACAGTACCAAAAATGGGCCCCCAGGGCCATGCAAATTTAGGAAAACTATTAGTAGTGGCTCGCAGCCAAAACTGTAGTAAAACATGTAGGGAAAAACCTTTTTCATGGATGATATGCTCGCACACAAATATAAAAGTAGCCAAATGGCTCACAATAACTCCTATCAGCCCTGTACAGGCCCAACAACTACTCAGCAGACATAACCAACCTAAAAGGATAATCTTTATGTCCGGGACTCGCGGACATTCCCCAATAACTCACCATCTATGTTCCAGAGTCAATACAAGGCCACACAGGACCACAAGGTTAATATATAATACTACGCGAATACTACAAATAACGCATGAAACAACGGACAAACAAGGTGGACAAGGTCTGGGGTACCAACCTATAATAACCCAACCAAGGATATTAATTAATGCAGTTATAGCCTATATACACAGAGTCTAGGTAGGAAAGCCATAACCAACCTGTCATCCAATGACTAGCTACGGGAACGACGTCGTCCAAGCTCAAAATGCTCCGGGAAGCTCTGAATCACAAAAACACTTTCAGCTGAAGTCCCAAAGGCGTCTCTATGAAGCTTGACCAACCAAGGTAATAGAACAATTGCTAGAATCGACAAGGCTGCAAGAACGAGCCATAGCCATTTGATAAGGTGTTAATGTCACACTCGCGATCAGCCAACTCCAAAGCATAAAATGAGGCCAGTAACAATAAGAAATGGTAGCTAAATCCAACAATAATATGTTAACCACATCTCAAAGGAGCGATGAGCTCCCGAGGCACTATTTCAAGGCGTACTTCACATTGTCCAATCCAATCACTATTGTATGTGATCCAAAAAGAATCGCACAATTTCCCAATCCCTCCAGCACCTTACCAGAACCAGAACACCACAACAATAACCAAACATAACAAGATAAAGGGGTTGTCCAAAGCCACAATATCCAAAACACCACTTCATGGCTCGAAAAGCTGTAAAAATGATACTATAACATGTAATTACGAAGAAGGATCGTAGGGGAGAGATTTCCTTGACAAAAATATTCAATATCCCAAGATTAACAACCTACCTCCTTGCAGGAACAACAAACATATCCAAATCCAACAAGAAACTACTACAAGTTATCGAAAAATACAACTTTTCGTGACTAGAAGCTTAGAATCTTGATTCAACAAATAGATAAGTGTACGGGATCCATACCTCACCAAAATAACTCCATAGCTACTGTCAAATACTCATAAAACACCTGCTAGCTCGCTGCATCAACACCCACGAAGATACGCCATGAAATCGACGGGACAAACTACACCAAAATGACGAGCTCACGACGTAGAGCAACTTCCGTTAACTTCCCAATTGAAAGCATCAAAGTCCAAACAATCCGAAGGCAAAGGAAAAGGTGCCTGGGGTTCAAAGTTACCATCTAGCCATAGAAATTTTTGCATATACTTTCAACTCATTCCTTTGGCTCGAATCAACCGCTCTACTGGTGCTGCAAACACCAACCACTTCGAAGCATATATCATAACAAACTTCTAGTCCATACTGGCCGAGTTTAACCAACACTGGAACCCCACATAAACAGCAACTCTGGAGGAATCAATTAAACAATCTTTCAAATCCTTGGCAAATGAATGGCAATTACTAGTCTCTACGTATCATCAGAACTCAAAATAGCCTCGCTAGTCTCAACCCGTACAAGCTGACCA
Source organism: Jaltomata sinuosa (assembly GCA_003996215.1). Classification (NCBI taxonomy): domain Eukaryota; kingdom Viridiplantae; phylum Streptophyta; class Magnoliopsida; order Solanales; family Solanaceae; genus Jaltomata; species Jaltomata sinuosa. The sequence goes on from QJPP01003491.1 coordinate 121,600, forward strand.
TATAAAGCATGCACCACGACTGAAGCTCAAACTTACGCCATTGAGTCTGTCCAATCATGGTAGAAGGACCTCGTACTAACTGGAACACTGTTGAAATCTGGAATATCCCTCTTTTTGCAGAGGTTTGCGAAGGACTAGGTGTCCAAGGCCAATAGCCGCATCCGCAACTGAAGTAAAGAAGCTAAGTTGCCCGCACCCACTGCCTCCTGGAACTAGGATGCTGCAACCAAATAGAAACTGTCACGAACTATCCGATGTAACCTGCCAAGCCATGATTCTGAACCCTAACTTTCAAAACTACCAACTAAAGCCTTGGTCGAACTAGGATACTGCCAATGAACCCATAAGAAGCCAAGCCAACTAGCCCTGAATATGCAAATTTCCAACACCGCAGTTGCTACTAAAACAAAACCAATGGATGGAAAACCCACAACAATGTGTAGACGGCTGAATGGAATCACCGACACACAATCCCAAATCAAACCTTCATCGCTACCTCAGGCAACTACGAGGACACATAAACACATACAAAGAGTATATCCCTTCTTTTTCAACTAAACAAAAATGCTTCCTTAGCACATACTAAACCTTACAAATCCTTTCTCGAATAAGAAGCTGAAGCCATTACCTTACTACTCATAGCTACACGTTAAATTCAATAAGGCAGGAAAAGGATGGGTCGGATGCCCAACTCACCCAAAATGCTTACAAATACAACCTAACCACGAGGTTACGATCAACACTTAGTCGGAAGTTCTTAAAGTCAAGAACCAATCACGATGCCAACATCCAGAGCTCATGGAAAGAACTACGATCAAGATTAATTCCAACTGGAGCTAAGGATACAACAAAACACCCAACGGACAAGGAAGTGGAGGAGACTATGGGAACAACCCACATACCTACCAACCTCCTAAACTAATCAATAAAGAGGGTCGACTCTAGACACTCGGGAGACCAAACCAATCTATGCACACTAGCATAACCAATATCTCCCAACTGAGGCAAAATCTCAACTCCGACCCAACTACCGGTAATACACCGAACCATCACATGGGTCTCTAGCCACGCTAGATAACGGCCTAGGCAACAACCATCTAGGACCTCTCCACAAGGTAAACCCAACCAAAAGTCCAGAATCACAATGAAACAGGGGTAACCCAACTAGAAACATAATAACAAGAACTACCCACGAGCTACAACTCTGGGAAAACACCTCTCAAGGCTAACTTACCCCCATCCACTACTAAAGAATAAACTACCAATAAAACAACATATCGATACTACAATTTGGATAGCCAACAACTTAAACAAGTAGCAGGTAGGCATATAAGCAATTACACGACAAAAGGGATAGAGTCGCAACACTAATGGGACTAACATAAGTCGAAGGTAGCAAAAGCCTGACCTGGAGCAGCGGTGTCAGGAACCTCTACCTCTGGCCTACCAAGAGGAGCATCAAGCTGACGAGATCTAACTCTGGACTGAGTAGTCAAAACTGAAGGCCCAACCGACCCTCGTTGGGGACAAGATCTATAAAGGTGACCAATCTCTCCACAATGATAACAACCAGGCTGTCCGGGATACAGAATCATAGGGTAATTCCTAGCAAAGTGCCCATGTTCACCACACCGAAAACAACCTCTACCAGATGAAGTCCGACGGGAAAATCTCACCTCGTACTCCAATACCGACAGACAACCCTGCTGAAAAACTGGAAGCTCAACTCTAACTGAAGCACCACTCGCAGAATCAGGTACTGAAACACTCACCGGAGGACTCAGAGTCCTAGACATGGTATGCTGAAGTGTTGGGGTCGCTATAAATCCAATCAAAGGTTGGGCTGACCCCACACCCCTATCTAATACGGTAATCCCTCAGTCTGGAGTCCTGGCGCTGATGGATGCACTGTAGCAACAGGCACAAAAGCCTCAGCACCAACCGCTATCGCACTCATATGAGGCATCTCAGAATGAATGAAAAATCAAAGTTTAGAAGTCAATAGATCCAGGAACGCATATGAGGATCCAAGAAGATGAAACTTTTCCTAACAATGCCCTGTAGCCTCCCGTAGATAGGATACAAACGTCATTGTACTGATCCACGAGACTCTACTTAGACACTTGCTTCTGTACCCTGACACCGGTGAACCTAGAGCTCTGATACCAAGATGTCACGACCTGATTTCTCAGGTCATGATGGCACCTACAACCTCCTAGTAGGCGAACCAATTCTCGTAGCCTAGAACGGTTAGTAATGGGCTACTACCTAACCAAAATGCACCAGAAAGCAAAAATAATCGGAAGCAAAACTCGAATATAAATAAATAAAGGAAACTACACCAACCCCAAGACTTGGTATCAATAGTACAGAAGCTTCTAATAGAATACAAGTGCTAGAAGTAAAAAAATACAATACAAATTAGCCTCCGAAAGTATAAGGAGCAACAATACAACATATGAGATGTAGACAAGCCCCGACCATCAGGCGCTCACCCTAGTCTCAAAGATCCAAAAGCTACACGAGTCGCCAACGTAATCAACGGTGAAAGTTCAGCTAATATCTACAGCAAAACCACGGGTACTCAATAGGTATCATCGGCCGATTGAGCGCATATAAGATATAAAAGCAGCAAGTAACAGATAGCAAAAAAGCAGTCACTGAAGCAATAAGAAGAACGCACCTGGAGTCCTTGTACAACAATATAAGTAAGTAGAGAGAGAGTTGAGAAAATGGCGGTATACTGGTAACCTCAAGTAGAAGGAAAAGATGGAGAGCAGTCTAACATACTCAAAATGGAATCAACCAGTATAAGGAAATCATAACACCCATCCAATCACATGATAGCATAACCAGGGAATCACCTCACAAGTACCACCCTAGGATGAAATAACTAGACCATAATAACCGAGTGATACCACTCAGCTACCCACAAGAATAGAACCATAGTCTCACACTCTGCTCAGAAGGCCACACAAAAGTGCCTCGATAAGATAGGACTCCAAAGCCCTCTCAATAAACAGACATCCCACAACCAAAGCCTTAACAAGCTAACCATCACTAATCTTTCAAGAACCGGGTGCCAAGAGAAGCTCTAAGTAAAAACAGGAGTAAATATAGTCTACCTACAGTCCCAACGGTCGCCCATACAACCGAGGAACATAATCAAGTGAAAACAAACCCTCCGGCATCCCATACTACCGGAGCGTACACTGAACACACAGCAAACAAGGGTGGAATCCAATGCATGATATGATATGATATGAAATAGAACCTCTGTATGTACCTCCTCCGGTGCCAATCAGGCCCAGCAGGCAGGTTCCATGGAAGGACTCAGCCTGTATACCTCTAATCCACCGTATACGCTTCCCTCCGGCGCACGCAGCCCGAAGCCCTAGGCCCAGAGCGGCAAGGTACATGGAGTATCTAGGGAATTTACCTCTGATTTTTTGAAGTTTTTGGTGAAAATAATGAGTTAAAACGAAGGAGAAATCAGCTTTTATAAGCTGAACTGACTTAGGATGTGGACCCCACTTTGACGTATCTGCTTGCGCAGTCTTACAAAATGTGAATATCTCTCTATTCTGAAATCGTATGGAAAAATGGTTTAGTGCGTTGGAAACTAGACTCGTAGACCTTCGATTTAGTATATTGCGAGGCCACTAATGCTTTATAGATAGGGAGAAACACCCCAAGACATTTAACCTAAATTTGAAGAGAATTCCTTAAAGGAATTTACAATAACTTTTTTCGACTTTTTTTTCGCAACTTGCTTGACTTCAAAACTTATCATACGACTATTTTGCGATTATAATACCTAATAACACATAATTCTTAGTATATTAGACACTATTAATCTTACCCCAAAGGCACGGGTTACTTTAAACCTTCCAAACGGGCAAGGTGTTACACGAGGCATTTCTTTAACTCAAACTTTTGAGTAAGGGATTCCTTTAACCTAGAACCTTGGTTTAATTCTTTGATATTACCAAGAATGTTGTCGGAAGTCAACGATTTCCAAAGTTGAAGCTCTAAAATGAGGAACGGCCATAAAGACCAAACAAACGGCCCGAACATCGAACTACCGGTCCCGACAAGCCATAAGTGACTTGGGCCGCTAAAAGTAAGCTCTAATGGTACAAGAAAGGCGAAAACGTGTAAATGACCGGAAGGGTCATGACATCTAGTGGAAGCCCAAGTTTAACCTTAACAATATCAAAAGTCATAAGAACCACAACAGGAACCAATAGAGCAAAATAGTAGCAATAAGTTTACCTACAGTCCTATGGGCGCCCATACACCTAAGGAATACAAACAAGTGAAGACAAACCCTCCGGCATCCCATACTACCAGAGCATACAATCAACAAATAGAAAACAAGGGTGGTAGCTCACACAAATGAATGATATGACATGCCATGCTAAGCCAAGAGTGATAGTAGTACCGTATGTTACCCGCTTCCAGCGTAAGTCCAAGAAGATGGGATCTATAGAAGGTCACACTTGTATACCTATACTACATCGTATACACCCTCTCCAGCACTCGCAGCACGTAGCCCCTGGTCCAGAATGGCAAGGTCCATGGAGGCCCCTGACCAACATACTAGATGCCCCACAATCTTGAAAATCCCCAAGTAAAGCTGCCGGGAGAGTATCCAAGTCTAAATTTGTAAGTCAAATAGTCCTAGCACATGACCCCGCCGAGTCTAGCATCACCCCAGAAGTTGTAGTAAAACAAGTCTAGCGCTCGACCCCGCCGAGTCTAGTATAAGTGGAAATAGTGATAAAACATCTTTTAATTCTCCCTTACCCCAAGAAGATCCATTAAGACGGTACCAAAACCCTTTTTCAATCATTTTCACCAAAAATAGGCCCCACGAGCCATGCAAGGTTTAGATATTAAGCAATAGTAGGACTGAAGCCAAAACCGTAGTAAAATCATGAAGAAATTCCCTCTATATTCATAGTGAATGGTATACACAATCACAACAGTGGCCCTCAGCCCACAATCAACCTATCGGCCCTGTACAGGCTCTAATCATTTTACAGCATAGATAGCCAGCTCTACAACCATATTAATGATGCTCGGGACTTACGAACATCCCTATATTACCCACCATCTATGTTCAAGAGTCAAACAAGGCCACACAGGACCACAAGGATGATAATATCATCTATAACAAATACTACAACCATCGGAGGAAGAAAAGGAATCGGACATGAATAAAGTGGTCAAGGTCTGTGGTACCAACTAGTAAACCCAACCCAAGGATGCCCATTAGTACAATTTTATTTTATATATACAAATTCTAAGGAGTTTAAACTGTAATCTACCTCGGGGCCGAACTACAAACATGAATCGTCACTTGTGTGCCCCTTTCCAAACAGCCTCAGAAAGCTGCCAGGCTATCAAGAATATAATATAGGTGTCAAGACGAGAATAAAGAAACTCATATTGCTATACGAAAAATCAGGCCAAAAATCGGGTTGAAAAATGACCCTCGGGGCCCGCACAGCGAAATAGAAAATAAAATTCACAATTATATCTGCGGTGAAATTAGGAACCCATGCTCAAAATTTTAACGCAAATGGAGTTTATTTCAAGGCTTAAAACAGCCCGAAAGTACTACTAATTCATGAGAACAAAAGTGGAGAATTATGATTTTCAAGGGAGGAAACATACCAATTTGGAAGCAAGAATCGATCATGGACCAAAACTAAAACTACCACGAATAATCAAGCTCTCCAACGCAGCTTTAACCCAAGAAAAATAAATCTTGTAAGAGCATCAACCATGGAGGTTTTTGAGCTTGAAGAAACTTACCAATGATACATGAGCGAGATTAACGATAATTTGGAGAATTTCCACGAGCCCACACTATTCTTAAGTAATTAGAGTTGAGAAAAATAAAGTTGGAGTTGAAAGAAGTGAAAGAAATAGGCGAAAATCATGAAAAACAAGAATTTAAAGAATGAAATTTGTGGAAATTAACAGAAGTTAACAAGAGATTTTTTACCTATTCACGAGGCCAAGAAACACACCCGGATCAGCAACAATTATTCCTCCAAGTTATGGGTAAGAACATGTGAAAATTTGAAGGAATTTGGTATAAAATTTGTGGAGAAAATGAGTTGGGAAGATGAGAGCAAAAGCTGAAAATAAAGCTGCCAACAACTATTTAAAGTTGGCCGGCAACAGAAAAATCTGCAATTTTCTAAACTTCTATGAGGCATTTCGGGTACAATCGGAACTCGATACTCACAAACACATAGAGCTATTTGAGTGAAAATGACATTTCTAAATCAATGGAATCAACGAATTTACCAACGGAGTTCATTTTAAGAAAAGTGGGTCCCATACCCAAAACTAACTCGGAATTCAATACCCCAAAATAAGTCCGGAAGCCCCAGAACCCCTACCAAAGGTTCACCTAGCCTAAAGTTAACATTCCAAAGCTAATAGCATGGACGGAATTTCAATCTAAGGTCGTCTTCTCTGAATGTTGACAAAATCAAATTTCTAGGTTCAACTTGGTTAAAACACAAAAACCCAGACAAAACTAAATCAAAAGCTCCCAGAACTCGACCCAGGATCCACCCAGACCAAAATCCACGCTCTAGAGCTAACGAAACTGTCGGAATTCAATTCCGAGCATGTTTACCAAGAGTGTTGACTAAAGGCAACGATATTCTAAGTTAAGGCTCTAAAACAGGAAAATGACCAAAACGACCAAACGAATGACCAGGGCACCAAATCCCCAGTCCCAGAAGGTCATAAATGACTTGGGACCACTACAAAAAAGCTCTAGCAGTACAAAGAAGGCGTAAACGCGAAAATAACTGGAGGGATCATTACAGATAACCAATCCATGAATACAGGCTACGAGCCTCAATATCAAGCTAGGAATCTAAGTCCCTTGTCACCCAAAATAAGATAAACCCTAATTTAGGCATCACAACAGTAATCCATCTCATTTAGTGTTCAAATCCATAATTTCATCCAATCCATAGCATGCTTTATACGATAAGTCTGCACCCAAGAAAGTTTGAAGAAAGTTAAGTCATAACCTACCTCAAAGCCGAACAAAAGCGTCATGAACCACCACCAAATGACTTCTCTTCTAAACAATTTCAATTCACCTTAAATCTTCAAAAACAAGTTCTACAGGTAAATATGAGTTCATTGATACTCATATTGCTATACTTATTTTTTGGATACAAAAACTCAATCCAAAAGTCAACTCCGATTCCACAAGAGTAAAAATAAAATTTTATTTAAAAATTACATTACCCATAATTTAAGGAGTATAAATATAAAATTTCATTAAAAATATGGAGTTAAAACCGACCTTGAAACCATGAAAATATGATTTCTTAACTTTAGGCTCAAAACCTCTAATTTCTATGTTCATACGCGGTTTAAAATATATATATAATCGATAATTAATTAAATTAAAGCTAAAATCATTTTAATATACTAGAATGGTATTAATTTTCAAAAGTCAATGAAAATCCATCATAATTTGATCGTCAAACTAAAAAAATTTAATTTCTTAACTTTGAGATTTTAAATTTCAATTTGTGAATCAAAAAACATGAAAAATAAAATGGATAAAAATGAACAAAAGGAAGGTAGAAGCACATACCAAATAATCATACAAGAAAATTTCATTGAAAATTACCTCAATCAGAGCTTCCTAGCTCCCAAAAATTAATTTTTAGTGAAAGAACGACGTCTGAATTTTAAATACTCAGTGATCTCCACAATGGAAGACCATTTTTCGCACCCACAATGTTGCAGAAGCGATCGAAGCTTCACACTTGTGGTCCTTTTGCCCCTGTGGGTCGGCTGGTGCTGCTCTTTTTCCATACCGATGATGCACTAGTAGCAACCACGTTAAACCACTACAATAAAAAGATCTTTTAACGATATTTTTTCGACCTTTAGCGGCAATAACAATTACCACTAAATCTTTTATCGGAAATTGCATATTGGCCAATGCATCTAACGTCGGCAAAGGCTTTACCAGTTGTATTTTTGGATGTTAATAAAGACGTCATTTATTGCCGTTAAAGGTTCATGTGATTTAGTGGTTATTATTTATCGGCAGTTAATATGGCTACTATAGTTCTCAAAATAATACAAAGCTAGACATTTTACAACTTTTGTTATTGCCGGTAAAGACCCTTTCAATTGCTGGTATCTGAAGTTCTATCTACAGAAGGTCTAGTTCTGAGCTGAAGCATTATTTATTGCCCTATTCCCTTTCTTGACCTGTAATAACCCTCTAGATTATTTTCTTAATTTTCGTGCTTTTCTCATGTTTTAAGCTTTCCCATAATGAATCCCAAGGGTCCATTCAGTGACTTTTAGCCTTAAAAATTCTACTGGTTTTGTTGTTGCTAGTGTGTCTGCTTTTGCTAACTTTTATTGGTATTTGCAATGGCCACTTTTGCGGACTTTCTCCATTTTTGCAGTAAAGGTCCACTTTTGCAGCAAAAGGTCTGCTTTTTCGATGAAACGTCCACTTTTGTGGAGGCATGGGTGAATAGTGATCTTTGTTGTTGTGGTGGCTTTGTCGCTTTTGTGACGTAACCTCCACTTTTGTGGAGATAGATGATTTTCTATATAAACTTTAACTTCGGTTTCTTCTCCTATTTTATAAAAAAGACCATTTCAGTGAGCTTCACGAGTTGGGATTAGAGTATTTTTCACCTCAAACAGTCCTGGTAAGTTCGTTATGTTTTCCTACTTTTTTTTCCATCATCTCATTCTCAAATTTTCTTCCTTAATCCGTATAATTCTCTTGTATAAATATTTTTGATCAAATGGACTACAGACTATTTTGGGCCCCGAAATGAGTCCCGTTCGCACTGAACTTTTGGTCATGGGTTCATCGACCCGTTGCGGACATAATTATGGAATTTATTTTCTATTTTGTTGCACGGGCCCCGAATGTCATTTTCCAGCCCAATTTTCCATAGAGCAATATGGGTGTCATTTTTATCGTCTTGACACCTGAATTATGTTCTTAATAACATAACAACTTTCTGAGGTTGTTCAAAAGGGGAAGGCACATAAGTGATGGTTCGTGTTTACGGTTCGGCCTCGAGGTAGGTGATGGTTCGTGTTTGCTGTTCGGCCTCGAGGTAGGTTATGGTTTTCCTCTTAGACTTGGCTTAGTTAGATTCTATATTCTATAAGTTATTGGAACATTAGGTAGTATCATAGAGTAGAAATAGGCTTTAATCCTGTGATTGTCTAAATTGGGTATTTCGGGACAGTAGAGTAGAATTATACGGTTTATCCTTAGTTTAGGAGATTGTAGAATTTCTGTGACTAGCCTAGAATCCTTAGAATGCTTTTAGGAAGGCTTTAGAGGTAGAGTAGGCGCTTTTAGCTATTTTTTTTCCATAGTTGTTTTTCGTTCCTTCTATTTATTTACCATTGATGTGTATCTGTGGGCCCAAGGCCATAGCACAGGTTGGGCGGAGTTCCAAGTTAGTCCCTTTAGTTGGAGGGTGTTTTGCCATGTTTGCCTTGGTCGTGTGATATATTCTCTGATTTTGAAAATTTACAAGTTCATGTTGAATTTACATGACCAGGGGTACAAAAAGGAAGTAGAATTTTCAGGATTTTTGGTCTAAACTTGAGATTTGACACTTCATCATGACTTTTGGATTTTTCAAAGAACTATCTTATATTTCATCATTGGTTTCGAAAAGAAAAGAAAAGTACCACTTTTATGCCAGTCCGAGGGATGTTCCTGGACCTTTTCTCTATATACGTTTTTGTTGATAAGCTCGATGTTCGATTCCAGGCAACCTGAGAAGCACATATTCGGGTTTTACTTTTATGTATTGTTGATGAGCTCGAGGTTAAATTTTGGGTGCTCGGGGTACCAAATACCGAGTTTTTATATATATATTTTTGCATAACATCATGTCCCATTGCATTGCATTAACTTGAGTGTACTTGGATTGTCTGTTTCCTTGATTATCATTATTATATTCTCTGTCAGCTTAGTTAGCTCTTTTTTTTGGTTGAAACTAGACTTAGGTGGATTCGTGTAGTTAGCTTACTTTCCTGTAGTTTATATTATATATTATCTTTCTGAGCTTGGTCGACCTATGATGCCTACTGAGTACCCATTGTTTCGGTATTCATACTACATCTGCATCTTTTTCTGATGTAGCACCTAGTATGAGCCATCCTAGTTGATCCTCCTATCATTCGTGGCCAGCTGTTGTTCGGATCATGGTGAGCTCCTAGAATTTTGGAGACTTTTACTGTTTTCCATCTATATTTTGTATTTTGGATAGATAGTACTTATTTTGTTACTACTCCATACTTTAGACGCTCTTGTTTACTTTATCTTCCAAAATTTCTAGTTTGTTATCAAAGGCGGCCAAATATGAGATAGGTTGCAGCTATAGTCAGAACTTAACCTGGAAAATTGCCTAATGTTGACCCCACAGAGCGGTAGCGAAGGAGACAGCAAATGTATGGGAGGTTCGAGAACCTTCTCTCACAGATTCCCTTCACCAAGTCATCGCCAACAATGGTGATACCAGGTCCAGGGTTGGTTCTTGTGTATGTGTATTATCTTCTCGGTCACTTTAGGGCCATTATTGTATATTTATTACAGTTGGTATGTATCTATATTGTTGGTCCCTATTTCATTATATTTCTCTTCTGCTTTCCTTATTTAAAATGTCTTATTTACTTCCGTATCATTAGGTTGGCTTGCGTACTAGGGGTTATGTAGGCACCATCGCGGTTCAATTCTTGGGTCATGACAAAGTGGTATCAAAGATCTAGGTTCACCAATCTTGCCAGTACAAGAGCAAAGTGTCTAGTAGAGTCTCATGGATCGGTACAATGACGTCTGTATTCTATTTGCGAGAGACTATATGGCATTCCTAGGAAAGCTTCATCTTGTTTGATTCCTTATCGTGCGTTTTTGACCTTATCAACTTCTAAGCATCTTGTTGTTTCATTCTTTCTCAGATGGTTTGGATGAGATCAGTGCGGGTAAGGACGAGACCCCTGCACCTACAGTTAGAGCCTCAGCTAGGGGATGGGGTAGAGGTCGAGGTAGGGGATGGGCTACATCTCTAGCTCAGTCCCAGACTAGATTTCCATCACCAGAGCCTGATATTGTGGTAGAGGAGGTACATTATTAGCTGGAGGGTGTGGGGCCAGCCCAACATCAAATAGGTTTCGTGGCTACTCCAGTGCTACATGATAATTTGGTTTGCTTGCTTAGATTTCATGAGGGTATGTAACAGGTAGTAGCTTCGCCCAGTATTATAATTAGTTCTCAGGTCAGAGACGAGGCTCAGACTTTAGCCCAGGCAGCGACACAGGGTTTAGGAGTGTAGCCTGCTACTATAGCTCCCCGATTAGAGGTATTTCCAGTTCCTACTGTTATCCCACTTATTCTAGCTAGGCCCGTTATGTCTTCTGAGGAGCAAAAAATGCTTGGTAGGTTTATGAGATTGGGTCCCCAGAGGTTTTCAAGCACTCCTAGGGAGGATGCACACGAGTTTCTAACTAGTTGCCAGGAGAGATTGTTTAATTTGGGGTTGATAGATTCGCACGGAGAAGATTACATCGCAGTTCCACGGGATGGTCTAGCGAAATAGGGGTGAAGGTTGTATATAGCTTGTAGGCCAGCTGGGTTACCTCTGCTTACTTGGGCACAGTTCTCTGCAACTTTTTTTGGAGAAATATGTATCTTGCAACATGCGAGAGCAGTTGATGGATCAATTTTCAAGGTTGGAACAGGGCTCCATGTCTATTTTAGAGTATGAGGTTTGATTCTATGAGTTGTCTAGGCATGCCACTATGATTCTGCCCACCTAGCATGAGAGGGTGCGACCCCTTGTTTGAGGATTGACCTTATAGCTCTGCCTGGTTACAGAGGATATGGTAGCATCAGGCTCATCCTTCCTAGAGGTAGTAGACCATGCTTGCACTATTGAGGGCGTACTTCACGAGGTCCAAGTGGGCAGCGATAAGAGGCCCCACCATCAGGGAAGTTACAATGGCTTACAGACGCATGGTAGAGTCTACTTTGGTAGGGGTCAGCACCAACAACATTTCTAGGTGAGCCGACCTTATCAGGTGGTATTATAGATTGTTGAGGGTCAAAGTAGTCAGATTTTGACTCAGTCTTTACGAGGTGTTCATTCTGGGTCCACAAGCCATGGTAGTCAGTCTAATTTAGCTGGGTATTCACAACAGGGTATGGTTGGCCGGTCTTGCTACAAGTGTGGCGAGTTAAGCCAATTTGCTAGAGAGTGTCCATTACTGTAGCACTGCAGGTGACATGATCAGATGGTTCAAGCCCCCAAGGCTCCAGCACCACATGCCAGAGGCAATGCACAAGGTAGCAGGGGTGGTCCCCAGGGTACTAGAGCTGGTCCCCAGTCTGGTAGATCAGGTGGTCATGGTGGTCAGACCCACATGGATGCATTTTTGGGCCATCCAGAGGCTGAGGCTTCAGATGTTGTCATTACAAGTATGATCTCCATTTATCATCAGTCAACTTATACTTTGTTTGATTTGAGGCCTATATTATCTTATGTGTCTGCTTACTATGCTACTCATCTGGAGTCTACTTGTGAGTTATTGCCTATGCCTTTGTGTGTAGATATCCAGTAGGAGATTCTTTAGTAGTGGATCATGTCCATTAGGTTGTGTGGTGACTATCCTGGGGTATGACATGTGGGTAGACCTTATTATGCTAGATATAGTTGATTTTAATGTGAATTTAGGAATGTATTGGCGGTCTCCCTACCATGCGGTCTTAGATTGCTTCGCCAAGACTGTTACTTTATGGATGCCTGGTTTCCCTCCTATAGTATGAAAGGTTGCTTATAGCCACATCCTGAGGGGAGTTATATCTTTTCTAAGCGCCCATCAGTTGGTTAGGAAGGGGTGCTTGTCCTATCTTGCTTACATCTGTGATACTAGTGCCTCCACACCTTCACCTAAGTCAGTTCCTTTGGTTTGAGAGTAATCAGATGTGTTTCCTTCTGATCTACCAGGTCTTCCTCTTGATCGTGATATTGACTTTTCCATCGATGTCGAGCCAAGCACTCATCCCATCTCTATTCTGCCATATCAGATGGCACCAGCTGAGTTGAGAGAGCCTAAGGATCAGCTCCAAGATCTGTTGAGTAGAGGGTTCATCAGGCCTAGTGTGTCTCCATGGTATACTCCATTTCTATTTGTAAAGAAGAAGGATGGGTCCATGCATATGTGTATTGACTATAGGCAACTGAATAAGGTGACAATTAAGAACAGATATCCGATGCCATGTATTGATAATTTGTTTGACCAGCTACAGGGTGCAACAATTTTAATTTTCTCTAAGCTAGACTTGAGGTTCAGGTATCACCAGTTGAGGATTAGGGTTGCGGATATGCCAAAGACTATATTTAGGATTCGATACGGCCATTATGAGTTCCTAGTCATGTTTTTTGGGTTGACTAATGCCCCTGCAACTTTTATGGAGTTGATGAACTGTGTGTTCAGATCCTACTTGAATTCCTTTGTGATTGTGTTCATCGATGACATTCTGGTATATTCGAGGAGTAAAGAGGAGCATCAACAGCATCTGAGAGTTGTACTTTAGACCTTGCTAGACTATCAGTTATATGTCAAATTCACTAAGTGTGAGTTTTGTCTTGAGTTTGTGGCATTCTTAGGGCACGTGGTGTCCAAAGATGTGATTATGGTGGATCTGATAAAGATTGTGAAAGTTCGTGATTGGGCTAGACCTACTTCTTCTACCGAGGTTCGCAGTTTCATCATGTTGGCATGTTACTACAGATGGTTTGTAGAGGGATTTTCTTCTATAGCAGCTCCATTGACTAGATTAACTCATAATAATGTTCCTTTCCAATAATCAGATGAGTGTCAGGCGAGTTTTTTGAAGCTCAAGACCTTATTCACTTCAGCTTTGATTATTACTCTTTTGGTCGATGGTCTGGGGTTTACAATGTATTATGATGCTTCTGGTGTTGGTTTAGGTTATGTATTGATGCAAAAGGGCAGAGTTATTGCTTATGCTTCAAGACAGTTGAAGGTTCACGAGAAGAACTACCCCACTTATGACTTGGAGTTAGCAGCGGTAGTCTTCACATTAAAGATTTAGAGGCATTATATGTATAGTGCGCATTGTGAGATTTTCACAGACCATCATAGTCTTCAGTACATTTTCAGCCAGAAGGATCTAAATTTGAAGCTGCACAGGTGGTTGAAGTTACTGAAGGACTATGATATCTCCATTCTTTATCATCCGGGAAAGGTAAATGTGGTAGTGGATGCCTTGAACCAGAAGACAGTGAGTATGGGTAGCTTGCCTTTTGTAGTAGCGGAGGAGTGACCTTTAGCTTTGGACATATAGTCCTTGGCTAACAGGTTGGTTACACTTGATATTTCTGAGCTGGGCCATATTCTTGCTTGTGTTGAGGCTAGACCGTCTTTATTGGAGAAGATTCAGGCACAACAATTTGATGATGCAAGGTTGAGGATCATTCGTGATAAGGTGTTGAGCGGTGAGGCTAGGAAGGCGACCTTAGATTCAGAGGGTGTTCTGAGGATTAAGGGTCATATCTGTGTTCCTAGAATTGGTGACCTTGTTAGGTTGATCTTGGAGGAGACTCATTATTCTAGGTACTCCATTTATCCCGGTGCAACTAAGATGTATTATGACTTGAGGCAGCACTACTAGTGGTGTGAGATGAAGAAGTATATCTCAGGTTTCATGTCTAGATACTTGAACTGTCAACAGGTGAAGTTTGAGCACCAGAGGCCAGGTGGTTTAACTCAGAGATTACCTATTCTAGAGTGGAAATGGGAGTGGATAGGTATGGACTTTATAGTCAGTTAGACACGTTCTTTGTGGAGATTTGATCTATTTAGGTCATTATGGATAGGTTGAAGAAGTCTGCGCACTTTCTTCCAATTCAGACTTCCTACAGTTCTGAGAGGTTGGCTCAGATTTACATTCGTAAGATTGTTCGTTTTCATGGGGTGCCAGTTTTTATCATTTCTGACCGTGGTACTCATTTTACTTCATGTTTTTGGAGGTCTATTCAGAGGAAGTAGGGTACTAGAGTTATGTTTAGCACTGCTTTTCACCCGCAGACTATTGGTCAGTCAGATCGCACTATTCAGGTTCTGGAGGATATGTTACGAGCCTGTCTTATTGATTTTGTAGGTTAGTGGGACCACTTCTTAGCCTTGGCAGAGTTTTCTTATAATAATTGTTACCATTCCAATATTCAGATGGCTCCATTCGAGGCTTTGTATGGTGGGCAGTGCAGATCTCTGGTGGGTTAGTTAATGCCTTCGAGGTTAGACCGTAGGGTACTGATTTGCTTTGTGATTTGATGGATAGAGTTTGGGTCATCCAGGAGAGACTTCACACTGCCCAGAGTAGGAAGAAGAGTTATGGTGATTTAAGGGTTTGAGATTTAGAGTTCATGGTTGGTGACTGTGAATTCCTTTGGGTGTCACCCATGAAGGGCGTGATAAGGTTCGAGAGGAAAGGCATGCTCAGTCCTAGATTCATTGGGCCATTTGAGATCCTTCATCGCATTGGAGAGGTTGCTTATGAGTTGGCCTTGCCTCCTGATCTTTTTGGTGTTCACCTAGTTTTTCATGTTTCTATGTTATGGGGGTATATTTTGGATGAGTCTTACGTGCTTCAGTAGGATTGTTCTCAGTTGGATGAGTCCCTAGCTTTTGAGGATAAGCCTGTTGCTATTTTGGATAGGCAGGTTAGGAAGTTGAGGTCCAACGAGATTTCGTCAGTTAAGATTCAATGGAGGCATCGTCCTATCTAGGAGGCTACTTGGGAGATTGAGACTTTCATGTAGACCTGCTATCCTCACGTTTTCAATCCTTCAGGTATCTTCCTTTCTTCAACTTTTGAGGATGAAAGTTCTTTTAGTAGTGGATGTTGAAATGACCCTCTAGATTATTTTCTTGATTTTTGTGCTTTTTTCATGTTTAGAGCTTTTCTAAAGTGGCTAATGGTTATTTATAACTTACGAGAACTGACGGTTCTGTTCCCAGATTATTCATTTGTGGTTTAAGCTTATTTCCCTATTTTGCAACTTTTAAGCCTCGTAGAGTTGACTTTGGTCAATATACAGAGAAGACGGTTGCGGATGGGGAATTCTGTCAGCGTTGTTAGCTACGAAATATCAACTTTGGGCTAGAGGGACCTTTGGTTTAGGTCCTGTGGCTTCCGAACTCATTTTGGGCTATTGGGTTTTATTTTGGTAACAGTTGGTTCGTTGGTGTGGGACCCACTTTTCATTAAAACGATCTTCATTCGGATTTTTGTCGATTCCATTGAGTCTGGAATGTTATTTTTGATTGGGTAGCATAGTTCGTTTGTGTCTGCGAGACCTCGAATAAATCCTGAGGATCCATCCGATGACTTTTAGCCTTAAAAATTATGTTGGTTTTGCTGTTGCTGGTGTGTCCGCTTTTGCAAACTTTACTTCATATTTGCGATGGCCTCTTTTGTGGACTTTCTCCACTTTGGCAGTAAAGGTCCACTTTTGCGGCAAAAGGTCTGCTTTTGCAGACACCACTTTTGCGATAAAACCTCCACTTTTCTGGAGGCACAGGTGAATAGTGATCTCTGCTTTTGCATTGGGTTTGTCGCTTTTGTGGAAAAACATCCACTTTTGCGGAGATAACTGAGTTTCTATATAAACTTCAACTTTGGTTTCTTCTCCTATTTTTTGAAAAACACCATTGCAAATGAGCTTCAAAAGCTAGGATTAGAGTATTTTCACCTCAAACATTCCCGAAAAGTTCATTATGTTTTCCCGCTCTTTTTCTGTCATCTCATTATTGAATTTTCTTCCTTAATCCGTAGAATTCTCTTGTTTAAATATTCTTGATCAAAATGATTAGAGTATCTTCAGGGCTGTTTTGGGCCTCAAAATGAGTCTTGTTCGCTCTCCTATTTTTGGGAATGGGTTCATAGACCCATTGCTAACATAATTGTGGAATTTGTTTTCTGTTTTATTACATGGGCCCTGAGGGTAATTTTCTGAACCGATTTCAAGCCCAATTTTTTGTATAGCAAAATGGGTGTCATTTTTATCGTCTTGACACCTGGATTATGTTCTTGATAGTGTGGCAGCTTTTTGAGGCTGTTTAGAAGGGGAAGGCACACGAGTGACGGTTCGTATTTGTGGTTTGCCCCCGAGGTAGGTTATGATTTCCTTTCTAGACTTTTCTTAGTTAGATTATATATTCTATAAATTATAGGAATGTTAGGTAGTATCATAGAGTAAAAATAGTCTTTAATCCTGTGATTGTATAAATTGGACATTTCGGGACAGTAGAGTAGAATTATACTATTTATCCTTAGTTTAGGAGCTTGTAGAATTTATGTGGCTAGCCTAGAATCCTTAGATTGCTTTTAGGAGGCTTTAGAGGTAAAGTAGGCACTTTTAGCTATTTCTTTTCCATAGTTGTTTTCCGTTCCTTCCGTTTATTTATCGTTGATGTGTATTTGTGGGCTCGAGGCCATTGTACGTGTTGGACAGAGTTCCAGGTTAATCCTTTTGGTTGGAGGGTATTTTTTCCTGTTTGTCTTGTTCGTGTGATATATTATGTGATTTTGGAAATTTACAAGTTCATGCTGCATTTACATGACTAGCAGTATGGAAAGGAATGGAAATTTTTGAGATATTCAATTTAAACTTGAGATTTGACACTTTGTCATGACTTTTAGATTTTTCAAAGAACTATCTTATATTTCATCACTAGTTTCGGAACGGAAAGAAAAGTACCACTTTAATGCCGATACGAGGGACATTCCCGGATCTTTTCTCTATTTACTTTTCTGTTGAGAAGCTCGATGTTCAATTCCAGGAGACCCGAGGAGAACATATTTGGGTTTTACTTTTATGTATTTGTTAATGAGCTCGAGTTAAATTTCGGGCACCCGGGGTACCAGATATCGGGTATTTTATATATATTTCTGCATCACATCATCTCCCATCGTATTACATTATATTGAGTGTACATGGATTGTCTGTTTCCTTGATTATCATTATTATCTTCTCTATCAGCTCAGTTAGCTCTTTTTTTCGTTGATAACTAGACTTAGGTGGATCCACATAGTTAGCTTGCTTTCCTGTAGTTTATATTATATATCATCTTTCTGACCTTGGTCGTCCTATGATGCCTATTGAGTACCCATTTTTTTGTTACTCATACTACACTCTATATTTTTTTCTGATGTAGCACCTAGTACGAGCCACCTCATTGATCTTCTTATCATTTGTGGCCAGCTGCTATTCGGATCGCGGAGAGCTCCTGGCATTTTTTAGAATTTTACTGCTTTTCATCTACATTTTTGTCTATATTTTGTATTTTTGATAGAAAGTACTTGTTATGTAGCTACTCCATACTTTATATGCTCTTTTAGTAGTGACACCAGGCCTGGAGTTGGTTCTTGTGTATATGTATTGTCTTCTCAATCACTTTAGGGCTATTGTTATATATTTATTAAAGTTGGTATGTGTCTATACTGTTGGCTCTTATTTCCTTATATTTATCTTCTGCTTTTCTTATTTGAATTGTTTTATTTACTTTCGCATTGTTGGGTTGGCTTGCCTATTGAGGGGTCATGTAGGCGCCATTGCGGCCCAATTTTTGGGTCGTGACATGACAAAAGTCACTAAGGAGGGGCTGGGCGACTGCAATTTTTCTGAGCTTAGTCTTCTCTTCTGAAACAATTGGAGGCTGGGGAAAGGGCATTCTTCAAGAAGGGCATGTCATACATAGGGGTGAAGAACGCTCCTTCTCTTATAGGATATAAGAGAGGCAATATTGAATGAAAAAGAAAGTATTTAAGAAGTGAAAGAAGTAATCATAAAAGAAATAGCTTTCAACTAAAAACACAAACAATGAGCAAAAGTCTGCTTTAATAAAGTATCTCGGGCTTAAGACAGGACATCGGGGTGAAGGTATGAAGGTACGGTAATGCAGCCCAGTCTAGTCTGAAAAAGAATACATTTTGGAAGAAATGTAATGGCCACTTTGATTTCACCTTCTTTATCTACTATTCATCTCCCTAGGACAGGCCCACAGGACACACCAGGTCATGGTAGAGGTCGAGGAGGAGAAGGATCATCCAGTTCCGGCAGTGGTCAAAACCACAGTTATTCTTTAGTCGGTCGCCAGGACTTGGAGTCGTCACCTGATGTTGTTACTAGTACAATGACTATTTTTACTCATGTTGTTTATGCACTTATAGATCTTGGCTCTACTCTTTCATATATTACCCCGCTCATTGTTGGTAAGTTTGGGGCAGACCCAGAGTTGTTTCCTAGACCCTTCATTGTGCCTACGCTGGTTAGTGAATCTATTATAGCTAGACGAGCTTATCAAGATTGTGCAATATTAATTTATAATGTAATTGAGTTAGATATGATTGACTTCAATGTCATTATGGGTATAGAGTGGTTAGCTACATCTTATGATAATATTGATTGCAGAACTAAGGTTATCAAATTCCATTTTCCGGAAGAGCCAGTCCTAGAGTTGAAACGTAATGCTGCCACACCAAGGGGTAGGTTTATTTCCTACCTTAAGGCACAAAAAATGATTTCTAAAGGTTAGATATATCATATAGTTTGAGTAAGAAGCACAGGGGATGAACCAATGACTCTTCAATCGGTTCCTGTGGTTGAGCTTCCAAAAATCCCTCCAATAAGGTAAATTGAGTTTGCTATTGATCTACTTCGAGATACTCATTCAATATCAATTCCCCCTTACAGGATGGCTCCCGCTGAGCTAAGAGAGTTATATGAACAATTGAAGGATCTTCTCGAAAAAGGCCTCATTAGGCCTAGTACATCGCCATGGGGTGCACCAGTTGTTTTTGTTTGTTAAAATGATGAGTCCTTGAGAATGTATATCATTTATCAGCTGCTGAACAAAGTTACAATCAAGAATAAATATCCATTTCAAGGGATTGGTGACCTTTTTGATCAGTTGCAAGGCGCCAAATATTTTTCAAAGATTGACTTACCATCAGGGTATCACTAGCTGCGAGTTAAATGGTTAGATGTGCCAAAGACAACCTTCAGGATGAAGTATGGCTACTTTGAGTTTCTAGTAATGTCTTTTGAGCTTACTAATACCCCAACAACTTTCATGGACCTAATAAATTGGGTCTTTAAGACCTTCCTATATGTATTCGTGATTATATATATTGATGATATCTTGATTTACTCTCAGTCCAAAGCCGAATATGCGGATCATCTATGTGTGGTGTTGCAAACATTTCAGAATCATAAATTATATGCAAAGTTCTCCAAGTGTGAATTTTTGTTGACTTCGGTGGCTTTTCTTGTCCATGTAATTATAGAAGAAGGTATTAGAGTTGACGGCCAAAATATTAAAGTTGTAAAAAACTTGCCGAGACCCTTGAACCCTACAAATATCCATATTTTTTGGGCTTAGCAAGTTATTATCAAAGTTTTGTGGAAGAATTCTCTTCTCTCTCTGCACTGTTGATGAAGTTGGCTCATAAAGCAGCAAAGTTCCAGTGGTCATATGTATGTGAGCAGAGTTGCTTACATCAACGCCTGTCTTAACTCTTCCAGATGGAATAAAAGGTTATGTTATTTATTGTGATGCTTCAAGGATTGGGTTGGGATGCATTCTAATGCAGCATGGTAAAGTTATTGGCTACCCCTCAAGACAACTGAGAAAGCACGAGCAGAATTACATTACTTATGATCTTGAATTGGCAAAAGTTATATTTGCCCTGAAAATAGGGTGCCATTACTTGTTTGGAGTCCATGTAGATGTGTTTACAAATCCCAAGAGTCTACAGTATTTATTCAAATAGAAGGAATTAAATTTGAGGCGAAAAAGGTAGCTAGAGCTACTAAAGGATTATGACGTAGATATTTTGTACCATCTAGTTAAGGCCAACGTAGGGGCCGATGCACTTAGCCGCAAATCAATGGGAAGCTTGAGCCATGTGGAAACTAGAAAGATTGAGATAATAAGATAACTACATCGGTTAGCTAATTTGCAGGTTCGACTACTAGACCCAGGTAACGGGGGAGTTATTATTCAAAATGCAGTGTAATTCTCACTTATAACAGAGGTAAAGGAACAACTATACGATGATCTAGAGTTAGTAAGATTGAGGGAAGAAATTCCACAGTAGAAGCAACCATTATTAGAGGTTAAGTAAGATGGGGTTTTGAGATATCAAGGTCGTCTATGTGTACCTAATGTCGGTGAGCTTTGGGAGAAAAAATTGGCAGTAGTCCACTATTCTTGCTATTCAATCCATCCAGGAGCGATGAAGATGTATCATGATCTTCGACAAATTTATTGGTGGAATAATATAAAGATAAATATTGTAGAGTTTGTAGCCTAATTCCCGAATTGTCAACAGGTAAAAATTGAGCACCGGAGGCTCAGAGGGCTAACTCAGAGTATAGTGATACCAACCTGGAAGTGGGAGGTGATCAACATGGATTTTATTATAGGCTTACCCTATACTTATTAGAAGTATGATTCCATTTAGGTGATTGTATACAGACATACAAAGTCAGCTTACTTTTTGCCAGTCAGGACAACTTGTACTGCTAAAGATTATGCCAAGTTGTATATTAAAGAAGTAGATCGACTTCATGGGGTCCCAATTTCCATCATTTAGGACAGGGGTGCTCAGTTTACTGCAAATTTCTAGAGGTCTTTCTAGAAATTCTTAGGTACTCAAGTGAGTCTCAGTACAACTTTTTATCCATAGACAGATGGACAAGCTAAGCGCACTATTCACACACTCGAGGATATGCTATGAACTTGTGTACTAGATTTTAAAGGGGGTTGGGATGACCATTTACCACTAATTGAGTTTGATTATAATAATAGCTTCCATGCAAGCATTCAGATGGCACCTTATGAAGCTTTATACAGGTAAAAATGTAAATCGTTAATTGGCTGGTTTGATGTTAGGAAAGTAGAATTTTTAGGGCCCGACTTAGTTCATTAGGCGATGGATAAGGTGACACTAATCTGATATAGATTACTCATAGCCCAGAGTAGGTAGAAATCATATGTAGATGTGTGACATCAATAATTGGAATTTAATGTTAATGATTGGGTTTTCCTAAAGGTTTTGCCCAAGTAAGGTGTTATGCGATTTGATATTAATGGAAAGCTTAGTCCAAGATATATCGGACCATACAAGATCACTCAGAAGGTAGGAAAAGTGGCATATAAGCTAGAGTTATCTGCAGAGTTGGAGACAATCAATCCTATATGTATCGATGCTATGAAATTGCATAGATAATCCTTCATGTATTATACCTATGAAAGATATTCAACTTTTTGAAGAATTATCTTACAAGGAAGTACCAATTGCAATCCTAGATCGTCAAGTTAGGAAGCTCAGAACCAAAGAAGTATCCTCAGTAAAGGTGTTGTGGAGAAACAATAATGTCAAGGAAATGAAGTGGGAAGCTGAGGAAGAAATGAGGAAAAAGTATCCCCAGTTATTTACGACCTTAAGATAGTATTGAGGTAAGTCATATCCTTATGTTCTTAATATTTTTCCTACTGTGCAAATATGAATAGGTTGAATGTGTGCAAATGATTGCATTTATTTGTATATCATTGTATCTCCCTGTGAGGCGATTGGACGTTTTTGCTGAGTTTCAGGTTTTGCATAGTCCCAATTACAGAGAAACTCTGCCAAAATTTCTAGAAATCCTAAACTACCAGAGCTTTATACACATTACCCTCATTTGAGGATGAATGATTCTAAGGGGGGAAGGATGTAACACCTCGTACCTATTAACACCTATATGACTAAGTTAATATCACTTAAGATACTTGAGCTAGGCATTGTGAGGGGGTACTTTGGCGTAGAATTTGAAATGGCCAACTATCTAAAAGTGTTACGTTAAAGTATAAGGATGAGGGTTTGAAAAATAAGGTAAAACAATTGAGGTTCTTGATCAACTTATTTAAGCTCATAGGTGACAAGCAGGTGCATCACCTACTTATGCTAAAGTACCAAGTTACGAGGGCCGATTTTGGGAATCATCTACATGAATTATTAGACCTAATGGTAGCCCAAATAAAGCTCAAAGTTGGTCCATCAAAGTGCAACCCGATCTGGCCCAAACAAGTACAAAAGGTAGCCACCAATGTTGACCACATTTTGACCCAAGAGAAGCCCAAAATCAGCCACAAAACATAACCCTTTTGAGGCCCAAGCAAAGGCAACTTTTTCCCTAAGTTTCTTGACCCATTTTGGTCCAAAATTAGTCAAAAAGTCTTATAGACCTTATGTTGATTAATATTGATCACAAAAATATGGAAATATTTACTAGAACTCTCTCTTCTTTTCTTTTTCTTGGTGGCAGTCCCTTATCTCCTTTAGAGTTCTTGGATATCCAATATTTCTCCAAGGTTAAGGTAAGATAAATCACTTAGGATTTTGATACTAATCTTCTACATATAGATAAAGAGACATGTGGTGAATAGTTTATGAAAGATGGCAGCCCTTCAATAAGATTGGACACTCAAAAATTGTGTAATAATTAAGGGGTTTCTTCTTCTCTTGTTAGTGTATATGTAGGGAGTAATTAAGATCTTCCAGACATCAAGAAAAAAAGGATAAAAACACCCCTTAAAGTGTTGTAATTACTCTTCTTATAATCATCTTTTTAGATTAAAGTTTGGATGGGCAAATGTTGTTGAATTATTGTTAAGAACTCACAGGACGATAATCGGAAGATGTGGGTTCAATGTGTTGCTATTATATTTTGGCATGGTGAGTTGTGTAGGGGTTGTTTGATATGTTTTGTATGGTTGGAGGTAGTAGGTTGGTGTGTGTGTGTATTTTATTGAAATAGGGGAAAAAGGTGTGGAGATACACCATTTAATTTATGCCAATATGTAAATCTTCCCGAAAATGTTTAGGTACTATTTTGGTGAAGTTACATTAGGTTTAAGAGATAATATTAGCTTTATTATACCCTTGTACTATAGATTAACTTAATAAAGCAAAGTCCAAGTCATGGTAATCATAATCATCGGAATGAATGAGGTATGTTAAGGCTTCTTTATTCCTTATCGGCATGAATCTAGAAATGGAACTCTAAATCTCCAAAAGAAGAAACTTGAGTATTGTATTGTAAGACATCTGATTTGTTAACTAAACAAGTCTTAAGGAACTAAGTGATACATTATGGTGAGTCAAGTTGCCTTCTTATACAAATCTATTTTTTTGCAATGAAATGTAAGTTATCCTTTTGTCGAGTTTATTCTTTGTATTGTGATCTCTAATCAAGCTTTAGAAGGTATAAAAGTAAGGTTATCAAGTCAAATCTCTATTCATATGTGGTTGGTAAGTTGAGTCCAATATCTAGTAAGTCAAGGATAAAGAAGTTATCTAAAGGAACCTTCATAACTAACAAAAGTAGCTTTTAAGGTCAATCTAGTATGCTTATTACGCATGGGTTGCATGTGTTAGTGTATGCCTAGGCGCTACTGCCATATTAAGGCTATTATATACATAGTGTGCATCGAGGTGTTATTGCCACATTGAGGCTATTATATACATAATGTGAACCAAGGTGCCACTGCCATATTGAGGCTGTTATATATAGGGTGCACTGAGGTGCTATTGCAATTCAGCATATGTTATAAAGGGTGAGTTGAAGCATAATTTAAGTCATGCAGTGTGTTCTAAAAAGAATAAAGTAGAAAATATCTTAACGAGTCTTACCGATTACAGTTTACAAGTTTCATATTATATCTTGTTTAGATTTAATACTTGCAGCTTACTAATATGTTTTTACCTTACATACCAGTACATTATTTTCATACTGACATTCCCATTTCATGGAGGGTGTTTTATTCATGCCTGCAGGTCCAGACAGGAACCCAAATAGACCTTTTCACTAGGAGTTGCAGGTTCAACTAATTTGGTAAGCTTCATTCTTCCTGGAGCTGATGAGTCAGAGATCTAGATTATATTTTGATCAGGTTATGTATATGAATAGTTAAGGGGTAGGCCAAGGCCCTGTCCTGGCTATGAGATATTTTAGTTACTAGTAGAGGATTGTAGATGTGTAATATATGTCAGTGTTGGGTATGGATTTCTTGGCTTTGAGTTGTTTACCTACTATTGAGCTATCAAAGTTTCTAATTGCTATATTTAGAGACCTTGTTGGTATCAAACCTTCATTAGGTTCAAGGATATACACTCTATGTTGGTTCCCTCGGCCTTTTGGGGCTTTAGGTGCCGATCATGCCTCCCCTAGTTTGGGGCGTGATAAGTGAAATGATAATGCATATTGGATCAAATTGGACTTCTGAATATAAATCAGTGATAATGCATGCCCGGACTTGAACTGGGGCTTAATAAGTAAATAGGCTTTCCCAGACTCAAGCTGGGGCATAATAAGTAAATATGAATTCCTGGACTCAAACTAGGGATTAATAAGTAAATATATATGCCTAGACTTGAATTAGGGCTTAATAAATAAATAGGTCTGCACAAATTTGAGCCAAGGCTTAATAAGTAAATATGCATGCCCGAACTCGAACAATAACTTAATAAGTAAATATGCATGCCAAGACTCGAACCAAGGCTTAATAAGTAAATATTTATGCCCATCCATTTTTCCTTTTAGAGATCAAAAATAGTTTATATTTTTTTCCAAAAATCCTATTTCCAGCCAAAAACATGTTTATACCAAGTTATCAAGATGTCGTGACTAAATAAGAATAGAACAAGCAATAAGATGGGTAACCAAGCCGATGAATCACAACAAATTCCAATCATACCATTAAATAGAGAATCCAAGGTGCACGTACTAAAACAAAGATACTAAAACAGAATAGGTACTTCCAAAAATGTTAAACTAACTATAAGTTTCCAAGGAGACCCACTATAATAACCCTCGTGGTCATTATCTTATATTTATGCATTATTATCATTTCAACCTTTCCTGTAGCTTTTTCATAGTTAGTTTGACTTGTTGGGATAGGTAGCACATTTCCCCAGGTGTTCAGTCAAGTTTTAGAAGAGTTTCTCTATTTTGGAACTCTAAAAGTTGAAAGGTTTGACTTTGGTAAACTTTTGGAGTAAACGGGCTCGGATAAAAAATTTGTCAGTGCTAGTAGCTCCAGAACATCGACTTTGAGCTAGTGGGGCCTGTGGTTTGGGTCCCATAACTCTGACTCATTTGGGGCACTAGATGGTTTTTAGGTAAAATTGGCAAAGTATTGACTTCGGTAAATATTTCATCCACACAACCTCCGTTGGTTTGTTTGATGATTTCGCTGAGTCTGGAATGCCATTTTCAGTTGGGTAGCATATTTGGTTTTTGTCCACGAGATTCTGAATGAATTTTGAGGGTCCATTTGAAGACTTTTTAGTCCTTGTTGTATTGCTGGTGTGTTGTTGCTGGTGCAGCTATAGTGCCTTAATTGCATTCACGACGAGGGCCTTGTGATCACAAAGGTCAAGGAAATTGACCATCGCATTTGCAAGCTGCAAGATTCTGGGTTTCTTTTATTCATCTTTTAAGTATATGATCATGAATTCATCATCTAATATTGATTGTTCTCTTATGAATATGAGTAGCTAAATCCATAATTAGGGTTGTGGGAACTATAACAGATTAACAAAGTAGGCAAAGTACTTAGTGATTCTTGAGTGGTGTTCTATGCATGTATTTTTCTTCCTTTTGTATTGATTGCTTTTTAATGGATGCCAATGTTAGAACTCACCTTATTCTTACTTGTTGGACCAAAGAGGTAACGAATGGGAAAAGGGATTAACAATAGAGATTTAAGGCTATCAACCCTCATCTAATAGCTTGACCTTATCCAGAAATAGCTACTTTGAGATCAAGGGTAAGGGTTTGTAAAGTAAACACCCGTATGCGGACCAAGTTGCATGGTGATATTCATCTATCTAGAGGACCATCCATTTAGGTAAACTTAACTTACTAAACTTGTATGCTAAACACCAGAATGAATCGCTAGTATGACGCCTTACTGAGTTATGAAATCATGGGAAATACAATCCTAGTCAACTCTCTGATTGATTAACAACGACAAAAATTGATACTTTGTTACTTAATTACTTACAATTTTCACATAATATTTGTTACACAATTCCCCCCTTTCAAAAATAAACTACCATGAGCATAAATAACCAAATTGACCTTGGTCCTAACCATATTCCTAGTGGGATCGACCCTAACATCATATAGGTGCTATATTTGAACAACGATCGCTTTTTTATACTTTAATTTAGAGGTGTAATTTGGGCGTATCAATTACTAGTGAAAAAAGAAGAGAGTGTATTTGTGGAAAATACACTTAACCCTCATTGTACGATATCACTCTCAAAGGACTAAAGAAAACCCTTGCAACTCAAGAGGATTGGACTAAGATCCATTTTGGATCCCTACTAGTAAAAATATTCTATGTAAAGTTTTCTTTCAACATTTTCATTCTTGCAGTCTTTCTTATTGTGATAGTCAACTACTAGAAATAGGCAGTCGATCGAGAAAATTAAAAAAGGCAAATACCCCTCCCTTCCCATTTTTCCACTTTCAATTAGTATTACAGCAAGGTCTCACAATCTATTTCCTAATAACAAGTGAAAAAGATCATTGCTCACCAAACACAACTGGAGCATCATTTCAAGAGAGAACCTCACAAACCAGGCATCCTTACCTTAATAGAAAACATTTTTCCATTGAAAGTGGGGATGAAAACATTTATCAAATCATTTTGATGTGAAAGTTTGGAGAGTCATCAAACTTGGTGATCTTCCATCCCTCCCAAAAATAAGGATGATCAGAAAGTGGATAATGGCCAAGTATCGATTAATACTCCAAGTCTCAAAAATTATACTAATGAACTAGTGGAAATTATCCTGACAAACACAAAGGAAAAAATGTTCTATACAATAATATTAGTGGTGTGGAATATGAGAAAATTTCATGCTATAAAATGGCCAAGGAAATGTAGGACAAGCTAGAAGTCACCTATGAAGGCACTAGGAAATTAACTTCCAGACAATTTTGCTAACCTGGGTGTTCATTTTGCAGGTACCCTAAGATTTCATAAACTACAGGAGTGTAATGACCCTCTAGGTTATTTTCTCTGTCTTTGTGCATTTTCAACATTTTGAGCTTTCCCACAATCGCTATAGATCATTTATGACTTGCAAGAGTTTCATTATTTTGGAACTCCTAGAGTTGAAAGAGATTACTTTGGTCACCATTCAGAGTAAACGGGCTTGGAAGAGAATTCTATCAATGTTGTTAGCTCCGGAGCATGGACTTTAGGTTAGTGGGACCTTTTTTTTGGGTCCCGAGGCTTCTGAACTCATTTTGCACAATTGGTAAAAATAGAGGTTTTAGGTGTGGGACCCATTTTTCATCAAAACAATCTTTGTTGGAAAATTTATCAATTTTGTCGAATCTAGAATGACATTTCTGATAAGGTAGCATATTTTGTTTGCGTGTGCAGAGTTTCAAATGAATCTCAAGGGTCCATCCGGTGAATTTTTAGTCTTGTTGTGTTTCTATTGCTGGTGCAGCTATAGGACGTTCATTCCATATCTGATGAGGGCTTCGTGATCATAAAGGTCTAGGAAATTTACCATTGCATTCATGAGGTGTCCATCACATTCGCAATGAAGGAGCCAGTGGACCCTGGTCGGGCCCCTTCTTCATATTTACGAGGGGACTATTGCATTTGTGATTACTTCCCTAATGATTCTTCACATTTGTGAGGGGTCTTTCGAGTTCGCGATGTAGGACCCTTGACAGTATATAATATTCCCTCCTTCATTTTTAACTTATTTCTCATGAAAGTTTTGCCATTGTTAAGAGCTCAAGCTGTAGAATTTACGAAGGGTTCATCTGATAAGCTTAGTATTGTTGGATCCTTGTTCGTAATCATAGTCCCATCTATTAATTGTAAGTTCTTGTCTTTATCCTATCAAAATTCTAGTTTAATTCTTGTTTTTATTTGCCAACTTTGGGGACTGATTTAGTCTCGGTTTTGGGAGCTAATCATGCTCAAATTTTGAGCATGTGATCCTTGTCTCATGATGGACGCCATTGTAAATTTTATTTTCAATTTTCATAAGTGGGCCCCACAGGTGATTTTTGAATCAATTTTTGGCCCGAATTCTGAAGTAGTGATATTGGTATCATTCTTATTTTTTTAACGGGTAGATTACTATCCTGATAGTGTGGCAGTGGTATAAGGATATTCATAGGAGAAAACCTTTGAGTTAGTGGGTTCATAAGCGCATGTTAAGTTTCCAGGTAGATTACGACTTACTTACCTTTAGACTTTGCTTGTTTAAGGTATTTGTATAATAAATGTCTATGGTTGGAGAAATATTGTTGTTGATTATGCTCTAATTAGGTATTTTGATCCTTATAGTTTGTTTAGAGGCCTTAGAGTAGAATCTCAATTGGAAATCCTTAGTTTAGGCTTAGTTTCTCTTTTAAATTCTTGGCGTAGTATGTATAGCATCCTTGGGATTAGAGTCAAATGCCTTAGCTTAGTTTAGGCTATATATTCTCTTTTAAAGTCTTGGCGTAGTATGTATAGCATCCTTGGGATTATAGTCGAATGCCTTAGCTTTAGTTTAGGGTGTTTGTTGCTTGGGGTGATTAGATTATAGTACCTTAGTATAGAATTAGAAGAGGACTTCGCTGTAGAGTAGACATTTACTGTTTGTTTTATATTTATATTTTACCACTTTTCCCTCGTATTTATTTTCTCATTTTTATTTATTTTGTATTTGCGGGCATAAGGTCGTGGGTGCTAGATTGACTGGATTCCAGGTTAGTATGTTTCGTCCTAAGCTTAGTTTGGTTAGTTTCTTACCTTACCTTAGTTTTAGGTCATCTATTATCTATTTAAGACTAGATTATGGGATTAGGGATTGATTAGATATCCTCAGTATAGGTTGGAGTAGTAGTTTGCGGTAGAGAAGTTCCCCCTATCTCTTGTTATTATCATGTTATTTCTGTATTTCTTATTTTATTAGATTGTGGGCTCGAGGCCATAAACTTGGACTGATGGACTCCAGGTTAGTACAATCTTGATGTGGAGGGTGGTTACCCTGTTTGGTGTATGTACTTATACTTACATGATTTCTGGGATGACACTTATGCATCCATACATTTGCATACATAGTTTATGGCATGTGTTGGAAGAGAAATATTGGTTTTTCGGCTTTAAAAAGAGGTTTTTCACCCTATGTATGTATTTCAGATTTCTAAAGGATTTATACTACTTTACTACTAGTTTTGACTTTTAAAACTTGCATGCACGAGGAGACCCATGTTCCAGGTGGTTTTAATGACTATTTAGACTTGCATGCCCGAGGAGACACGTGTTACTGATGGTTTTACTGGGAGTCATGATTGCATGCTCGAGGAGCACGTATATGGGTTTTACTTTTGCATATGTTGATGAGCTTATGGGTGGCCTGTGAGATGATTCGGGGAGCCTACGAGGTGGTCTGTAAATCTATTTTAGGGGTTTTAATTTTCACGGCATTGGCCACATCTTTCATTGCACCCATATCATATTACATATCATGGCACTCTTCTGCATTCATTTCCCATCAGGTTGGTTCCTAATTATTATTGGGTGTTATTTGTATCCTCCAGGCTTATAGGGGTCAAGTTGGATTCATTAGTTGTTGTTTGTACCTTTCGGGCTTATGGGGGTCTGGTTAGGTTTATTTATTGCAGTTCATATTTTCTGAGTTATGTACTTTATTCTTTTGAGATATTTAGTTTGATAGTTGTTTTATGATTCCTATCGAGTTATTCATGTATAGTTTTCGTAATTATCTAGCTTTGACCTGGCAATCTATCTCCGACCCTTCTTTTATTACCCTTTGTTTATATATTTTCATTTTATTATACTTGTATCCTATTTTAGCTCAGTTGTCCTATGATGCCTGGGTACCGCGTGTTTTGGTACTCATGCTACACTTCTGCATCTTTTCCTAATGCATATCCTAGTATGAGTTATTGTCGTTGACGTCGTTCCTGTGCAGAGTTAGTGATCAAAGATACAGGGTGAGCTCTTGGAGACAGGAGTTTATCCATCTCCCTCTGTTTTGGACTAATCTTATTTTGTACTTTGGAGACTGTTTTGGGAACATTGTATCTATTTAGTCCCCATATGTTGTAGTAGCTCTTGTATTGAATGATACCAGGTCTTAGGTGAGTGTTTTGTGTATTTGGTTCTCTTCCCTCGTTATTATGTATATGCTTTATCTTCAGCTTGTTCACGTTATTTAAATATTGATTTCCCATTTTTTTCTTGTTCACTTATTAGCCCGTTACTTATTGTTTCGGGCTAAGGGTTTGGCTTACCTACTAGTGGGTTTATGGTAAGTGCAATTATGACTTGAGTTTTTGGGTCGTGTCAAGGAGGTCTCAATTAAGGGAAGAACAATTATTTCCATGGAGAAGAATGAAATTCCTAACCTAAGGATAAGAAAATACCAAAATAACAACTTCACAGTCCCAATAGCCCCAACAATTAACGCTACTAGTGTTCAACATCAACAAGGACAAAAACATCAACAATAATAATAACTGGAGCAACAACAATAGGCAAGGATTGGATAGTAAGCAACTATAATAACACCAACACTGCAAATAACATTACAGAATCTACTTTGTCTCAATAAATTACATACAAGTCCCTATACTTGTGGTGATTTTTTATAGACTTTGATTTTACCAGAGGCAGCTTATAGCATGAAGAAGAATGTGAATCTATGAAATATTTACCTAGTAGTGGTAACAACTCCTTGTGAGCTCAGCCTAATAATGAAGACAAGTAAGGTAATAGTCAACCTATATTTCTCGTAATGTATGTTGGGGTAAAATGAGATGTACCTTTCTCGTCTATTTTTGCCAAAGATCTGTCATCGATGAACTAAAGAAGTCTTTATTGGAGTTGATTCCATGATGCCAGTGAGAGTTTTTGATGTCTGCAATGTAATAACCCAAACTTCATTGGAACAAGACCATCGAAAAGCTGATAAAATTATCCGTCTGTCCCTTTCTCAAGTCTTCTAGCTAGTTCTCACTGGAGAAGGTGACCGGAGTATTAGTCCACTTTCTTTTACCATTTTTGTTTTGTTTTGTGCTTTGGTCGGCCTTGGGACAAAGCCTCTTCTATGTATAGTCTTGGCCTTGCCTGATTTTCATTTATAAATTCAGTGACCATTTGGTCACTTTTGATTAAAAAAACCTATGAAGGCACTAACAAAGTCAAGCAAACAATTATCAGTTTACTTGTGTATTATTATGAGCTATTTTAGATGAGGGAAGAAGAATCTACAGAAAGCATGTTTGCTTATCTCAGCAAAATCATTGGTGAACTCAAGGCATCTGGAAAAAGATACTTTGTGGTTGATCAAATCACATGAATTCTCAGAAGCATGCCTCCTTAGTGGCATGCGAAGGTAGTCTCTCTTGAAAGCATGAATCTCAACACTATCACCTATGATGAAGTAAGAGAAGATCTCATTGCTTTTAAAAAGGCTCATCTAAATAAAAAGGGACACGGGGACAACAATAAGAAAGATATAGCCGTCAAGGAAACTGATGAAGAAAAAAAGACGAAGAGTTTGAAGAAAAGAATATCACGCCCTAAATTCATGGAGGCGCAACTCGCACCCGGTGCCTCACTTGACTAAGTGAACCCACTAAAACCAAATCAAACAACACCTACGGTCCATCAAGGCCTATCCAAACTAAAAGAAATGCAACAAAAATAAACTCAAAAGTATAATACAATGCCAACCAGGCTGCAACTGACTACTAGACCCACAACAGACGTCTACAAGCCTCTAAGATTAAAAATCACTAACCATGAGTTGGGACAGGGCCCCGACATACCCATCATCTACACAAAGCCAAAGACTTCAGACTCGGCAATTCCAGAAAGAATGGAGTATACCAACCTTCACCTGAACTCGACAACCTACGAAGCTTTGCTTCTCCCCCTGTAGTCGTAATACTCGGCTTGTCGCTACTTTGATTCAAAAGGTAACCGACGGTTCCCGACTTTCTCCGCTTTCCGCAACCGTAACCACTTGTCATTCCGATTACTTCATCCATAAACCTTTTTTTTCTTTCAAAATAGCGATACGCTCTAAAAAAGTAAAGGAGAAGCTTCCATTCTGAAATTGCCCAATTGCATCGGGAGACTGAAGAGAATGCCGCCCAGTGTGGCAGGCTCTTGCAAGAAATCTGTGGGCAGGCAAAAGATTTGTCCGTCAGGCAGGAGCGCAGGACGAGCTAGATCCCCCAATCATAGCACTATGGTTTGAATAGACTGATACTAACAACTCGCAGCTAACCTACCTAATCCTTACTCATCAAATGTGTCACAACCCAAAACTGGGCCATAATGGCGCCTACATAACTTCCCAGTAGGCAAGCCAACCCAAACCATGCGAAAGATAAATAAAGCAGTTTAGATACAGAAATCAGAAGATATAACTTTAAGGGAGATAAGGCCAATAACATATATACATACCAGCTATACTAAATATATAAAAATGGCCCTAAAGTAACCAATAAGATAAAACATACAAAAGAACCAACCCGAACCTAGTGTCATCGGTACAAAAGCGTCTAAAGTACGGAGTAGCTATACAACAGACTCTGTCTATCCAAAATACAAAATATAGACAGATGTGATAGATGGAAAGCATGTAAAGTCTCTAAGGCACCGGGAGCTCACCGCGATCTAAACTGCAATAGGCCTCGAACGATAAGAGGATCAACGGGGGTAGCTCGTACTAGGTACTGCATCAGAAAAAGATGTAAAGTGTAGTATGAGTACCAAAATAATGGGTATCCAGTAAGCATCATAGGTCGACGAAGCGCAGAAAGATAATATATAATATAAATTACAGGACAACAACAACAACAACAACATACCCAGTGTATTCCCACAGCGTGGGGTCTGGGGAGGGTAGAGTGTACGCAGTCCATACCACTACCTCAGAGGTGAAGTAGAGAGGTTGTTTCTGATAGACCCCCGGCTCAAGACAAAACAGTCTAAAAAAGGCTAAAAAGGACGTAACAATGATACAGGATAAAAACAAGATAAAACTACAAGAGACAATATGAAGTAATATGAAGTAACAAACAACAGACAGAAACAGAGACAGAAACAGAGCACTGCCATAAAACACTACCACGAGGAATCCAAGAACAAGAAACTATAAGCGTAACACTACGATTACTAGTCGGGACAATAAGGAACACTCCTACCTACTAGCCTACACACACTTCTACCTACTACTCTTCTACCCTAATCCGCGTCCTCCACACCTTCCTATCTAGGGTCATGTCCTCGGTAAGCTGCAACTGCGCCATGTCCTGTCGAATCACCTCACCCCAATACTTTTTCGGTCTACCTCGTCCTCTCCTGTAACCATCCATAGCCAACCTCTCACACCTCCGCACTGGAGCATCCGTGCCTCTCCTCCTCACATGTCCGAACCATCTCAACCTCGCTTCCCGCATCTTATCTTCCACTGACGCCACACCCACCTTATCTCGGATATCCTCATTCCTAATCCTATCTCTCCTAGTAAACTCGCACATCCATCGCAACATCCTCATCTCCGCCACCTTCATCTTTTGAATATGGGAGTTCTTTACTGGCCAACACTCAACTCCATACAACAAAGCTGGTCGAACCACCACTCTGTAGAATTTGCCTTTAAGTTTAGTAGGCACCTTCTTATCGCACAAGACTCCAGATGCGAGCCTCCATTTCATCCACCAACACCAATACGATGGGTGACATCCTCATCAATCTCTCCACTTCCTTGGATAATAGACCCAAGATACTTGAAACTCCCTTTCTTTTGGATGACCTGTGTATCCAGCTTCACTTCTACGTCATCATCCTGAGTCGCCTCACTGAACTTGCACTCTATATATTCAGTCTTGGTCCTTCTCAACCTAAACCCCTTCGACTCGAGGGTCTGTCTCCAAACCTCCAACTTAGCATTAACTCCTCCGCGAGTCTCGTCCACCAAAACTACATCATCCGCAAATAACATGCACCATGGCACCTCACCTTGTATTTGTCGCGTCAATACATCCATTACCAAGGCAAATAGAAACGGGCTAAGGGTCGATCCCTGGTGCAACCCCATTAACACGGAAAGTGCTCCGAATCTCCTCCCACAGTTCTAACGCGAGTCTTGGCCCCCTCATACATGTCCTTAATTGATCTGGTGTACGCCACGGGTACACCTCGAGCCTCCAAGCACCTCCAAAGGACCTCTCTAGGGACTTTATCATACGCCTTTTCTAGATCGATGAACACCATGTGCAAGTCCTTCTTCCTTTCCCTGTACTGCTCCACCAGTCTTCTAAGGAGATGAATAGCTTCTGTAGTCGAGCGTCCTGGCATAAAGCCAAACTGGTTCTCGGAAATAGGCACGATCTGTCTCAACCTCAACTCCACCACCCTCTCCCAGACCTTCATAGTGTGGCTTAGCAATTTGATACCCCTATAGTTGTTGCAACTCTGAATATCGCCCTTGTTCTTGTACAAAGGGATCATCGTGCTCCATCTCCAAGCTTCAGGCATCTTTGCCGTTCTAAAAATACCATCAAACAACTCGGTTAGCCACTTCACACCTGTCTCACCCGAGCTCTTCCAAAAATCAACGGGAATCTCATCTGGCCCCGTCGCCCTACCCCTTCGCATCTTACGAATCGCAACCTTAACCTCTTCAACCTTTATAAGGTTACAATAATCATAGTCACGACGCCTCTCTGAGTGTGCCAAATCTCCCAGCACAAAGCTTTTGTCCCCCTCCTCATTCAAGAGTCCATGGAAGTAAGACTGCTATCTCCTCCTAATGAGTACCTCATCTACTAGTATTTTGCCATCTTCGTCCTTGATGCACTTCACTTGGTCAAGGTCCTGAGTCCTCCTCTCTCTAGCCTTTGCTAACCTGTATAACTTCTTATCCCCACCTTTATCCTCTAAAGCCGCGTATAAGCTTTCAACGGCTGCCGTTTTAGCTGCCGTTACCGCTAACTTAGCCTCCTTCCTAGCTATCTTATACGCCTCCCTATTCCTTCTCCTCTCCTCCTCATCCTTACTCTCTACCAACTTCGCATATGACCCCTTTTTTGCCTCCACCTTTCCTTTTACTTCTCAATTCCACCACCAGTCCCCTCGATGCTTGCCAGAACGACCTCTCGAGACGCCCAACACCTCTCTAGCCGTCTCCCTTATGCAACTAGCGGTCGTATCCCACATATTATCCACATCCCCACTACTCCCCCAAGCCCCCCTAGTCAACAACTTCTCCCTTATTTCCAGTGCACTGGCCATAGTCAGGCTACCCCATTTAATCCTAGGCCGGTCATCCACAATCCGCTTCTTTTTCTCCTTCTTGATCTCTAAATCCATCACTAAGAGTCTATGTTGGGTCGAAAGATTCTCACTTGGGATAACCTTACAGTCTTTACGAAGACCTTTATCACCTGTCCTAAGGAGCAAAAAGTCTATCTGAGTCTTGGCCACTGAACTACGGAAGGAAACCAGGTGCTCCTCTTTCTTCGGGAAACTAGAGTTAGCTACTCTCAACCCAAAGGCTCTAGCGAAATCCAAGAGTGCGGCACCCCCTTCATTCCTATCCCCGAAACCAAAGCCTCCATGCACATCGTCATAACCCCTCGAAGATGCCCCGATGTGCCCATTGAAATCTCCTCCAATGAAGAGCTTCTCAGTATCAGGCAAACCTCTCACTACCTCGTCCAAAACCTCCCAAAAGCGTTTCTTCTCCTCCTCATCTAAGCCCGCTTGTGGTGCGTACGCACTAATAATGTTCAAAGTAGACCCTCCAAGGGCTAACTTAATTGTCATCAACCTATCGTTGACCCTCCTAACCTCCACCACTTGCTCTCTCAACTCCTCATCCACTAGGATACCTACCCCATTCCTATTCCCCACACCTCCTGAGTACCACAACTTATACCCGTCTACCTCTCGCGCCTTAGTGCCCACCCATTTAGTCTCCTGGACACACGCTATGCTAATCCTCCTCTTCCTTAGAACCTTCACTAGCTCTATGGACATTCCGGATAAAGTCCCTATGTTCCAAGACCCTATTCTCAACCTAGATGCTCCCTTAACCCCCTCACCTCTCCTTCCCCTCACTCCTGCCCCCGGCCCCACCCCCGACCCTGCCCCCAAACCCGAGTGCGACCGATGACATGACCCTAGTCGACCATCATTCACCAAAGCCACTAAAACGTGCGCTATAATAATATAAATTACAGGAAAGTAAGCTAAATACAGGGATCCACCTAAATCTAGTTATAAAACTGAAAAAGGACTAACTGAACCAACAAGAAGGAACTTATAACAAGGCAATCCAGACAACAACCAATCCAAATACACTCTAGCCAATATGTTGCGATAGAGGATTGCATCATGCAGGAGTGCATAATAGTATAAATGAGAAAGAACTCGGTATTTGATTCTCGGGGCGCCCGAAATTTAACATCGATCTTATCAACAAGTTCATAGAAGTAATACTCGAAAATAATGCATTGGGGCACCCAATAATGAACATCGAGCTTATCAACAAGTGCATAAAAGTAAACCCAAAATTTTACATCGGGGCACTCGGAAGGGAACATCGAGCTTATCAACAATGCATTAAAGTAGTACTTTTCTTTTCCTTTCCAAAATAAGCAGTAAAACCCAAGATAACTCTTTTAAAATTCTAAAATTATGATAACCATAGTAAATCTCAAGTTGGAACCAAAAACCCCTAAAATCATTCTTTTCCTTACCGATAGGCTTGTAAATGCAATATGAGCATATAAATTTCCATGTTCAGAGAATATAGCACACAATAAGGCAAAACAGAGCAAAATACCCTCCAACCAAGAGAAGTGTCCTGGCTACTCCGTCCAAATCCAAGCAATGGCCTCGGGCCTATAGTCACACATAAAACTGACAATAAGGTGAAAATAATGGGACATAACAACGAAAAAAACGACAATATTCTACTCTACCTCTAAAACATCCTAAAAGCATAATAAGGATCCTATACAATCCATAACAATGCTACAAGCTCCTAGACTAAGGATAACAGGAATAATCCTAATCTATGATCCGAAATGGCCAGTTTATTACAAGTTACAAGATTTAAGATTATTTCTATCTACAATCCAACCTAACATTCTAGTAACATATATAATATAAAATCTACCTAGACTCAGTCTAGGAAAGTAAACTGTAACCTATCTCAGGGCCAAACTGCAAACACAAACTATCACTCTTGTGCTATCCCCATTCGAACAGCCTCAGAAAGCTCCCACGCTATCAAGAACATAATCTAGGTGTCAAGATGAGAATAATGACACTCATATAACTATATGGAAAATCAAGCTGGAAATCGGGTCAAAAATGACCCTCAGGGCCCGCGCAATGAAACGGAAAAAAATCATAATTATGTTTACAACGGGTTAAAGAACCCATGCCAAAAAATTAAGCGCGAACAGGACTCGTTTTAGGGCCCAAAATAGCCTCGAGTTCCACTAGTTCCAGGAAATTAAAAGGAGAATTTATGGGAGTTTAAAATGGAAATTTACCAATTAGAGTGTACAAAATTATCCCAGACCAGAAAGGTAGCTAGCACTAGGTTTGGAGATGATTGGGGTTTAATTTGGAGCTTTGGGGAGGTGTTTCAATGGAGGAAAACACATGTGGAAGAGTTGGAATAAAAAATTAGAAGAGGATGCCAACTTAAAGGGCTGTCAATGTTGCCCTGCCCACGCGGTCAGGCGCTGCGTACGCGGCCTTACACATGCAGGCAGGCGCATGTGCATGCGCACGCGAAGGCTAAGCAGAGGCCCAGGCCACGTCGCACGCGGGCTACCGGCTGCCAAGGCGATGGCCAAAGGAGGGGGGGTCGGCTGGTGCTGTTGTTCATACATGGCCATGCCCCTGCATGGGGAATGGCCTGTTGGTGCCATGACAGCAACCAACTGCCAACAACTATGTTAACAAGAAACTTTTCTTCTACGGACCATCGGGAACACATCTAGGGCCCCTTGAACACAAATGAGTTGAGCTATTTAACCAAAATGGAATTCTGGACTCAACGAAATCTACAAAAATTGTAACGAAGGTCGATTTAATGAAAAGTGGACCCCACGCCTAAAAATCAACTTTAGGCCAACTCTTCCAAAATGGAACCCAAGGGCCAAAAATAAGTCCGGAAGCCTCGAGACCCAAACCAAAGGTCTCTCTAGCCCAAAATTGACATTCCGGAGCTAACAACAATGATAGAATTTCCATCTGAGGATGTATTCTATGAATGTTGACCAAAGTCAAATCTACAAGCCTAACTGGCCTAAAAACACAGAACACAACACAAAACCAAACCGAAAGGACCTAGACGCAGACCAAGGGTCCCACTAGACCAAAATTCCCATTCCAAAGCCAATGGAACTGTAGGAATTCAATTTTGAGCATGTTTACCAAAAAAGTTGGCCAAAGTAAAAGATTTCCTAAGTTCATGTTATAAAATAGGAAAATAGCTATAATGACCTAACGAATGCCTCGGGTACCGAACCGTTAGTCCCGAAAAGTCATAATTAACCTGTAGTTGTTGAGGGAAAGTCATAATTGAGTGTACGCTTCAGTGGTATGGGCGGCCGGAGGGTTTTGTTTTCACTTATTTGCGTTCCTCAGTTGTAAGGGTGACCGGGGGACTGTAGGTAGCCTCTTGTTACTTTATCACGGTGTTATCCCCTATTACGGTTATGCTTATAAGATTATATACGGCTAAGTTGTTACTTGTTGGATTTGAGATTGGTATGATTAGTTGGGTTATTGATTCCTGTTTCTGAGCATGCCTATCTTTACTCTCCTCTTTCTTTTCTTGATCTTGAGGTTAACGGTATACCACCCATTTCTAAAACTTACTATGTATATATTGTTATTGAAAGGATCCCATGTGCATTGTTTCGTGCTTTCACATGTGCCTATTGTGTATATATTCTGCTTGTTAGCCTCGTATGTTGTTCTATTGTCTTCTCTCTAAGCTAGATCCTGTGTACTTTTCATTGATTTCTGTGACTACTTGCTTCTATTCTGTCTGTTACTATGCTTTTATCTTATATGGTCCCAGTCGGCCTATGATACCTACTGGTTACCTTATGCTTCACATTTGGTGCTCATACTACACTCTGCATCTTCTGATGTAGATCCTAGTGTCGGCCATCGTCGTTAGTTCGTGGAGACTCGTGCGAGAAGCTTCTTTTGTGATATTCTGGACTGAGGGTGAGCTCTTAGCAACCGGAGCTTAGATTTTAGTTATCTTTTGATTATGTACTCTATTTCCACTCGGAGATAGATTTGTATATATTGTTTTGGACCCTTGTAATCCTTATGTAGATTCAGCTCTTATACACTATGATACTAGGTTTTGGGTTTGGTTTAGCTTCTGCATTGTATATATTATTCATGTTATCTATTTTCTTTATCTTATTCCCTTGCTTCGGCTTATTAACTATTCTTCTGCTTTGATTGCTAGATAGTAGCCCAGTATTGACCATTCCGTGCTACGATGATTGGTTCACCTACTGAGGGGTTGTAGGTGCTATCATGACAGAGAAATTGGGTCATGACAGCTTGGTATCAGAGCTCTAGGTTCATCGATGTCATCAGTATAAGAGCTAATGTCTAGTAGAGTCCTGCGGATCAGGGCGGATACGTCCGTACTCAATCTTCAGAAGGCTATAGTGACATCTTAGGAAAAATTGGACTTTTCATGTTTCTATCTCCTGCGTAGTATCATTGAAAGTTTCTGGAAATCTCACTTACTATAGTTCACTCTTCCGCAGATGGTTCGTACGAGATCTTCAACTTTTGGCGGAGGAGAGCCTTCTTCCCCTACACCTCCCACTCCAGCTAGGGGTCGGGGTGGTCGCAAGGGTAGAGATAGGGGTCGTGGACGCCTTAGAGCAGCGGCACCTTGTAGAACTGCTAGAGTTAAGGTAGAGCCCGAATATGACTACGAGCCAGAGTTCACTCTAGAGCAGCAATATCTGGACCCAGGGGCAGCCCAGGTGCCACCAGTTTCTGTGCCAGCTTCAGCCCCTGCTCAGTCTTCAGAATTAGAGGTCTACTTGTTCAGTTGTTGGGTATGATTGGAGAGAAACCTTTGGAGGTAGCACAGACACCCGCTCAGGGGGCAGCCCTGGGTGTTTAGAGTTCCAGAGCGCAGCCTGCTACTGCAGCTTACTATGCCAAGGTTATTTCGGTCCTTTCAATTGCACAGCCTCTTGCTCCTCGCCCAGTTATGACAGATGGGGAGTAGAAGGCATTGGGTAGGTTCTTGAGATTGGCACCACTGAGATTTGTTGGTATATCAGGTCAGGACGCGCATGATTTTATTACTACATGTGAGGAGATGTTGCACCATCTGTGTTTATTGGAGACTCACAGAGTCGGTTATACCACCTATCAGCTGGAGGGTCTAGCGAAGCTATGGTGGAGGGCACATGTTTCTTGCATACCTTCTACATCACCTCAGTTGACTTGGTCCGAGTTCTATAAGTCCTTTATGGCCAAGTTCATGCCATAGAGTGACATAGAGCATCGGAGAGAGGAGTTCACTAGACTTGCTCAGGATTCTATGACTGTCTCGGAGTACGAGATCCATTTCCATCAGCTTGCTCCATTTGGGGCCATGATTATGCCTACTGAGGCCGACATGGTCCGTGGATTTGTTTGGGGGCTAGAGAGTTTTCAGAGAGGCTGCAGAGAGATTGGTTGCTAGTGGTTGGTCTTTCCAGGCTATTGTGGACTATGCCCATACTATAGAGGATTCGCGTCATCATTACACCAGGGTCAGAGATAAAAGGCCTCAACATCAGGGTGGCTACAGTGGTTATAGACATGGTGGTAGATGTTTAGGTCAGTGGGGTCGGGGTTATCATCCACAAAAGCACCAAGGTCAGTCCGATTGACCGGTTTAGGCTTCAATTCATACATCCGGTAGTACTCAATTTGAGCAGGGTCAGAGAAGCCATCAGGGCTACAATGATCAGTCTTACAGAGGTACAGCAACTGGGGCATTAGACTGTGGTAGCCATACGGGTTCAGCTGGTTCATCCTGACCGAGTAAGTCATCAGGGGCTTGTTTCACCTGTGGTATTGTTGGTAATTTTGCTAGATATTGCCCTCAGCAGGGCGCAGTTCAGCCAGCCACTCTGCCGGCTCAGCCTATTCGCTCAATTCAGCCACCGATTTGAGGAGGTGGTGGTCAGGGTAGAGGTGGTGCTCTGCATGGCAGAGTAGGTTGTAGGGATGGCGGTTGAGCAGGTGGAGGTCGTCATCAGTTCAATGTGGTCCTTAGGAGACCTGAGGTAGAGGCCTCGGATGTTGTGATTACATGTACAATTTCTGTATGCCATCAGTTTGCTATGGCTTTATCTGATCCTGGATCCACTTGTTCATATGTATCTGCCTACTTTCTGCCTTGTTTGGGGTTGGCTAAGGAGTCATTATCAGTTCTTGTTTCTGTTTTGACCCCAGTAGGAGATTCTTTAGTAGTGGATCAGATTATGAGATCTTGCATGATTTCTGTTGGTGATTTAGAGACTTGGGGTGACTTGATGATCCTTGACATGTTAGATTTTGATATGATAATGGGCATGGACTGGTTATCCCCTCACCGTGTGATTTTGGATTGTTATGCGAAGACCGTTACCATCACCGTGCCTGGTGTATCCCCGGTTGTGTGGCAGGGTTCTATTAGCCATGCACCATCTGGGATCATCTATTGTCTTCAATCTAAAAAGTTGATTTCCCGAGGGTGTTTATCTTATTTAGCATATGTCCGAGATGCTAGTGGTGACCCTCCGTCTCCTGAGTCTGTTCTTGTGGTTAGAGACTTCCTAGATGTGTTTTTCTACCGACCTGCCAGGCCTTCCACCTGACAGAGATGTTGATTTTTCCATTGAGTTAGAGCTGGGAACCAGGCCTATTACTATTCCTCCCTACTGTATG
This sequence comes from Jaltomata sinuosa, assembly GCA_003996215.1. Lineage (NCBI taxonomy): Eukaryota > Viridiplantae > Streptophyta > Magnoliopsida > Solanales > Solanaceae > Jaltomata > Jaltomata sinuosa. The sequence goes on from QJPP01003491.1 coordinate 164,791, forward strand.
GCTCCTGCTGAGTTGAGAGAGCTTAAGGAGCAGCTCCAAGAGTTGTTAGCTAAGGGGTTCATTAGACCGAGTGTGTCACCTTGGGGTGCTCCTGTTCTCTTCGTGAAGAAGAAGGATGGGTCGATGCAGATGTGTATTGACTATCGGTAGTTGAATAAGGTGACAATAAAGAATAAGTATCCGATGCCGAGGATTAATGACTTGTTTGATCAGCTCCAGGGTTCAGCCATTTTTTTGAAGATTGATTTGAGGTTTGGCTACCATCAGTTAAGGATTAGGGCGGAGGACATCCCAAAGACAGTATTCATGACACGTTATGGCCATTATGAGTTCCTGGTGATGTCTTTTGGGTTGACTTATGCCCCCGCAGCCTTTATGGATTTGATGCATAGGGTGCTTAGCCTGTACTTGGATATGTTCGTGATACTCTTCATTGATGACATTCTGATATACTCGAGGAGTAGGGACGAGCATGAGTAGTATTTGAGGATTGTACTTCAGACTTTGAGAGATCATCAGCTTTTTGCAAAGTTCTCAAAGTGTGAGTTTTGGCTTGAGTCAGTTGCATTCATAGGACACATGGTATCTAAGAATGGGATTAGGGTCAATCTGGGTAAGATTTCTGCGGTTCGTGACTGGCCTAGACCTACTACTCCTATCGAGGTTCGTAGCATTGTTAGTTTAGTCGGGTACTACAGATGGTTCATTGAGGGATTTTCTTCCATAGCAGCACCCTTGACTATGCTGACTAGGAAGGACGTTCCATTTTAGTGGTTGGACCAATGCGAGGATAGCTTTCAGAGGCTTAAGGCCTTATTGACTTTAACTCCAATTCTGACTTTGCCAGTTGAGGGTCAAAGTTTCTCCCTGTATTGTGATGCTTCAGAGTTCGGTCTTTGTTATGTGTTGATGCAGCAGGGTGGAGTGATAGCATATGTGTTGAGGCAGCTGAAGGTTCACGAGCACAACTACCCCACTCATGACTTAGAATTGGCGGTGGTAGTCTTCGCGCTCAAGATCTGGAGGCACTACTTATATGATGTTCACTGTGAGATATTCCCCGATCACTGAAGTCTTCAGTACATTACGAGTCAGTGAAAGCTGAACTTGAGGCATAGGAGATGGATTGAGCTACTGAAGGACTACGATTTAATTATTCTATACCATCTGGGCAAGGCAAATGTGGTAGCAGATGCCTTGAGTCGAAAGGCGGTGAGTATAGGCAGACTAGCTTCACTCTCAGTTTCTGAGTGATCGTTGGCCTTGGACAACCAGTCCTTGGCTAATTGATTGGTTAGGCTTGACTTGTCGGATCCTAGTAGAGTTCTTGCCAGTGTTAAGGTCTGTTCTACTCTAGTTGATCAACTTTAGAGCTGACAGTTTGAGGATCAGAGCATGTGTGACCTTCGTGATCAAGTAGTTTGCGGTGATGCCAGCCGAGCTACATTGGGTTGTGATGGTATTCTGAGGTTTGATGGTTGACTTTTTGTTCCAAGGGTTGGTGATTTGATTCAGTTGATACTCCGTGAGGCACATTGTTTTAGAAACTCCAATCATCCTGGCGTGGCGAAGATGTATAGAGATTTGAGACAACTTTACAGGTGGTATGGTATGAAGTGGGACGTGGCAGAGTTTGTATCTCGGTGCTGTAATTTTCAGCAAGTGAAGTTCGAGCATGAGACCGGGTGGCTTGATGTAGCGACTTCCTATTCTTGAGTGGAAATGGGAAGGTATTACTATAGACTTTGTTGTCGGTTTGCCTCGTACTTCTTTGGGTTTTTATTCTATTTAGGTGATTGTGGATTGGCTGACTAAGTCAGCCCACTTCTTCCCAGGTCAGACTTTCTATGGTGCTGAGAGGTTAGCTCAGATTTACATTCGTGAGGTTGTTCGGTTGCACGGGGTCCAAGCTTCTATCATTTCAGACTGCGGCACGCAGTTCATATCTCAGTTCTGGAGAGCTATACAAAGGGACTTGGGTACAGAGGTTCAGCTTAGTACTGCTTTCCACCCTCAGACAGATGGCCAGTTCGAGAGGACTATTCAGGTCCTGCAGTACATGCTTCGGGCTTGTGTACTTGACCTTGGAGGTTCTTCGGATCAGTTTTTGGCCTTGGCCGAGTTTGCTTATAATAATAGCTTTCATCTGAGCATCGACATAGCACCTTTTGAAGACTTGTATGGTAGGCATTGCACATCGCCGATTGGATGGTTTGATGGTTTGGAGTCCAGACCGCAGAGTACAGATTAGCTTAAAGATTCCTTGGACCGAGTCTGTTTGATTCAGGACAAACTTAGAGCAGCCCAGAGTAGGCAGAAGAGTTACGTTGATTGTAGACTTCATGCCTTAGAGTTCAGTGCTGGTGACTTATTTTTCCTTCGCGTATTTCCCGTGAAGGGCGTGATGAGATTTATTCGGCGGGGAAAGCTTAGCCCTAGGTTTATTGGGCCATTTGAGATTCTGCAAAGGGTTGGTAGTGTTGCCTACATGTTATCTTTGCCTCTGATGTTTTAAGCTATTCCCCTTATGTTTCATGTCTCGATGTTGCGCTAGTATGTGCCAGATGAGTCTCATGTGTTGCATTGTTATTTGGTTAAGTTAGATGAGAGTTTGTCATTTGTTGAGGAGTCGAAAACTATTCTATCCAGAGATATCAGGAGATTGAGATCTAGGGAGATTCTGGTTGTGAAAGTTCAGTAGAGGCATCATCTGGTTGAGGAGGCTACTTGGGAGACCGAGAGTGAGTTGTGTGCTCAGTATTCGCAGTTGTTTGAGTCTTCAGGTACTCCCTTATTCTAGACTTTTGAGGACGAAAGTCTTTTTAATAGTGGATGTTGTGATGACCCTTCCGGTCATCTTCACGTTTACGCACTCATTGTACTGTTAGAGCTTTCTTGTAGCGGCCCCAAGTCATTTATGGCTTGCTGGGACCGGTAGTTCAGTGCCCTAGTCGTTCGTTTGGTTATTTTCCCTTTTGCCTATTTTAGAGCTTTAACTTAGAATATCATTGATTTTAGTCAAAATTCTTAGCTACGTGCTCGAAATTGAATTCTAACAGTTCTGTTAGCTCTGTAGTGTTGAGTTTGGTCTAGTTGGAACTTCAGCTGAGGCTTGAGAACTTCTGGTGTGGGTTTTGTGTTATTTTCTCTGTTTTCAGGCCATTTGGAGTTGAAAGTGTAACTTTGGGAGGCTTTTAATGATCGAAGTGTCAGATTTGAAATCTGACGATTCCATCAGCTCTGGAATGGTGAGTTTAGGTTCGGAAGGTGGTTGGTTCGGGTTTCAGCTGAGCCGAACTCATTTTGAGCCTTTGGGTTCTTATTCGTTAGTATTGACTTGGGTCAACACTTCCCTGAGACGACCTCGTATGGAAGTTTCTTTGATTCCGTTGAGTCAAAAATGTTGTTTCTACTCTATTAGCATTATTGGTTTTTGAATATCAGTTTCCGATTGTGCCCGGAATGCCCCGTGAAGTTTTTCAAAAGTTGTAGAAAAATGTTGCAGGCCAGGCCTTCAGTGCCATCGGCGCTGGCCTAGCGCGATCGTGCTCATGCGCATTTTGGTTGGCCAGCGCAATAGCACTGACTGGGCGCCGTTGGCGCTGGCCATTTCCCTGCAACTATATATTTCTTTGTTTTCATTTTTTCAGCTCTTTGGCCCAACTTTTCCCAGCTCTAATCACTTAAACACTCTCCAAAATTTCTCCAAAACTAGTTCCAACCTTGGGGAAATTATTGTTCATCATAAATCCGTGATTCTCCGTCTCTTGGTAAGTCATCTTCCCCAACTAGCTTTCTTTTGTTTTCCTCTAAAATCCACTATTGTTGCTCATACCCAAAGCTTAGAATTTGTTGTAGTGACTGCCTCCTAGCTGGTGCATGATCGTGGGTGTGAAGGATTCTCCGCCTTGTCTTAAATTCAATCATTTTGGTAGGTAATCCTTTCCTAATTTCCATTGTTTATTCTTAAAATTCTATCTTTAAACCCCAACTTGAGCGGGCTATTTTGGCGCCCTGCTCTTGGCCAATTGTGCTCAATTTTGGAGCATGCTTTCTTGGCATCGTTGTGGTCATCATGCTTCTTTTCATTTTTGGTTTTAGGTTGTGGGTCCCACGGGCCCACTTTTGACCCAAATTTTGACCCAGCTACAATTGTAGCAATATGGGTATTGTTAGACTCATTTTGACATATTATTTACGTTTGTGATAGTTTGATTATCATTCAGGATCTCTCTGAGCAGTTCAGGCTTGGACGTGTTGTTCGGGCAGCTTGTTGTCAGACGACAGGTAGGTTACGGTCTAAACTCCCTAGACATAGCATAAATCAGATAAAATTGTGCTAGCTGGAATCCTTCGGTTAGATTATTAGGTTAGTACCATAGACCTTGACCGCTTTATTCATGACTGCCTATTTTCCTTCCTCCGATGCTTGTAGTACTTGTTGATACGTTTTATTTACTCTTGTGGTCCTGCGAGGCCTTGTTGACTCTGGAACATAGAAGGTGGATTATTGGGAATGTCCGCGAGTCCTAGACAATATCCTTCTAGGCTGGTTATGCTTGCTGAGTAGCTGTGGGCCTGTGCAGGGCCGATAGGTTGATTGTGAGCTGTTGGGCAACTATTTGTGTTGATCATTTATTTCCATGCATATAAAGAGGATTTATCCATGTTTTAATATGGTTTTGGCTTCGATCCTACTGGAATTTTTTCTAAACTTTACATGGCCTCGGGGGCCCATTTTTGATGGAAATGAATTGGAAATGGTTTGACTTAACTTGTGGATCTTCTTGTGGTAAAAGAAAGTTAAATTATGATTTCTATCACCAGATTTACTATTAGCGCTAGGCTCCGCAGGACCGGGGTACTAGTTGAGTTCTTACTAAATTGGGATGATTTTAGCCTCGGACGAACCGAGCATATGAGATGACTTTCTACCATTTAGACCCGGTTACACCTGGGCACCCCTGGAGGGGTTTTTGAGACATTTTCCCCACTACTTTAGTCCTGGACAGGGTCTGGGCATGCATATTCGAGACTGGGTCTCTATCTTAAACCTGGACTTGCTTCCAGATGATATGTTTTGATACTGAGTTTTAGTATGGGGTTCGGGACCTCCATGGACCTTGTCATTTCGGGCCTGGGGCTTTGGGCTGCGTGTGCCAGAAGGAGGGTATACGACAAAGTAGAGGTGTATGGGCAGTGTCCTTCCATGAAATCTACCTGCTGGGACCGATTGGCACCGAAAGGGGTACATATAGAGTTTCTATTCCACCCTTAGTTTATCATGCATCATATCATTTAGTATTTGAGGTTCCACCCTTGTTTGTTATTTGTTCAGTGTACGCTCTGGTTGTATGGGCGGCCAGAGGGTTTTTTTTTCCACTTGTTTGTGTTCCTCGAATGTATGGTGGCTGGGGGACTGTAGGTAGCCTCTTGTTACTTTATCGCGGCGTTATCCCCTGTTACGGTTATGCTTATAAGATTATATAGCGCTAATTTGTTACTTATTGTATTTGAGATTGGTATGATTAGTTGGGTTATTGATTCCTGTTTTGTAGCATGCTTATCTTTACTCTCCTCTTTCTTTCCTTGTACTTGAGGTTACCGGTATACCGCCCATTTCTAAAACTTACTATGTATATATTGTTATTGTAAGGATCCCAAGTGTGTTATTTCCTACTTTCACCTGTGCCTGTTGTGTATATTTTCTGCTTGCTAACCTCGTATATTGTTCTATTGTCTTCCCTCTGGGCTAGATCCTGTGTACTTTTTATTTATTTTTGTGACTACTTGCTTCTATTTTGTCTGTTGCTACGCTTTTATCTTATATGTGCCCAGTCGGCCTATGATACCTTTTGGTTACCTTATTCTTCGCATTTGGTGCTCATACTACACTCTATATCTTCTGGTGTAGATCCTAGTGTGGGCCATTGTCGTTAGTTCGTGGAGACTCGTGTGAGGAGCTACTTTTGTGATATTCTGGACTGAGGGTGAGCTCTTTGACAACGCTCAAATTACACCTCAAATTAAGAAGCGTAAGCGGTCGTCGTCAAATATAGAACCCAACAGGGGTTGGGATCGATCCCATAGGGAATAAGGTGCAAATTAAGTCGTTGGTGAATTAGATGACTAATAATCAATAGTTTCCGGTAAATGGAGGGTTTGTGTGATCAATATTTGAACAATGCAAATAATAAGTTACGAGTTTCAATGAGTATTAATCAATATGAGAATGAACTAGGGAAGTGTTCACCATGGCGTCGTAACAATTTCGACTCAAAGCTTAACCGGGTTCTTTCTATATGTATATCACGATGTGATTGAATTAATGGTATCATCTAAACTTTTCTCAACCAAATAGACGAATTTCCTTTTCAATTCTCTCGAACTTGAAAAGGTGAAATTTCTTATTTCAATCCTAAACATCAAGTAGATTAATCTAGTTACAGCATTAATCATAAGACGAGAGTTGGTAGTCTCGAATCCTCGTAGTTAATCAAATTTCTTGGTTTTAATCTCTTTGTTCAAGCAAATCAAACCTAGGTATATTCTAATGTTTGCAACCATTAGAAAACATGAATAACGAATGAATAACCACGTGACAACATATAAATTTAACCCAATGCTACCCGGAATCTATATTGCTACTTTTGTCATGGCTCCCACAACCCTAGTTGTGGGAAATTAGCTACTCATGCTATTAGAGAAAAAGAAAATAATAGTGTTCATAATATAAAGAAAAAGATCTTACAATAGATGAACACAAGCTTCTAGTTTTCCAAGAACAAGCAGCCAATAATTTCCAAGAACAATGGAGGAAGAAGAAGAATACGTTGGTGTCGTATTTTTCCTCTCAAAAATTCGTCCCAATTAGTCTCTAGAAATATTTGGTAATGAATAATAAAATAACCCTAACACAGGATATTTATAGTAGTCCAGGAAATAAAGTCCAAAAATATAATTTTCGGAATCCCGCGTCGCGTTGACGGGTCGTCTGACAGGCCGTCAAGCATGTGACTGGCCGTCAAGTGAACCGTCACTCTTAGGCAGTGGCTGAACTTCGACTGTCAAATCTTGACGGCTTCCCTGATGGTCCATCAGGTCTGTGACGAGCCGTCAAGCCATCCGTCGCCACTATCCAGTGAAATTTTCTGGTAAGTCGTTGGGCCTGTGACGACTTGCTGGAAAATTCTGGTAAGTCATCCGCCCAGTGACGACTTGCTAGTAAATTGACTGTTTATCTTGACGGTTGGTGTGACGACTCATCAAAACCTTGACGATTCATCAGGTGAGTCATCACACTAACCAGTAGAGCCCTTTAGTGTCAAAAATCCATCTTTTTCAGTTTTGGTTCACGTTCCTGCAAGTTAAACATAAAACCCATCAAAAACAACAACGGTTGCTTGAAAACTCACGATTATTCTTAGTTAAAGGAGTCAAATATGTCGTAGAACGCCGACACATCAACACCCTCAACTTAAAACGTTCGCTTGTCCTCAAGCAACATGACAACAAAAATAAAAAGATGACTCAACTAAGAAAACAAACACGTGTCACTAGCAAATCATGGCCATTCAACAGCTTATTCAATTTAAATCAAGCCCCCCTCCCCCGGTAACACACAAATGTATGAAACGCTAACTTGCAAGGATCCAAAACATGTCATTCCGATATGAGAGAATATTCTACATACACACACAACAGCTATCCCAACAGTCAATAGATAATACAGAAATCTCGGTGCCCTCACCACAAAGAAGTCCCACACATAAGATTTGGGACTAGGTAAGGCGCTCACACTCACAAAAGATTTCAAACAATGCACATGTGATTCCATAAGCTTGCCCTTGCTATCCTATTTCAGTTTTTTAGATAGCCGCTCAGGATCACTACAGGACTTGTTTTGGCTTGTAATGTGGCTTTGGGTGCAGGTAGGATACATTTAGGGGTTAGTGACTAAGCCCTCCTTGGAATCACCGACCTACTATTTCCACTTAAATTTTCTTCGTCCATCCTTATTCACCTTTTTATTCCCTTCTTTCTAGCTACAGGTGTGGCCTCTTTATTTTGACAATTCTTTTTCATCTCTTTTTCGTTTCTTTTTCGTTTCTTTTTCTTTCTTTTCTTAGGCACACACCCAAAATTTTCATTCTATCCACAACCAATCTTATCCATCCAATTTTTCTTATCATTTACCTCTATAGTAGCCACCCTCAACTTAGGTTGATTGCCTGAGTTGAGGTGCACGATGTCCAAGGAAGGACCAGGGCCAAAATAGGGATTCAAAGTTAAAAAGAAACGGTGACAGGTTATTGAAAGAATAGGGTCAATTATGGCTCAAACATGGATCAAAGGGATTATTTGCATTTGGAAGTGGACTGTACACAAAAAAGGGCATGTGATCCTTTCCTAAGCAACTAACTTCAATCCTAACAAAATAGACCGGGCAAGTTCTAGATGCATGCACAAAGTAAGAGTTTATAACAATAAACTCACACACACTTGGCACCAAGAAACCATACCACTACCAACTATCAAAACAACAGTTCAGCTTAAGCTTAATTATTACAATCACATCCATTCAATGACATTCGGAGATCCAGAACCGTCAATCATTTCAAACACAAGTACAAAATCAACTTTTTCAGAGGGGGCTCCTTTTAGTTCAACTTTCCGAAAAGCCATGCTTGCTATAGACACCAGAAAAAAACACAAACAAAATTTAAAATGACAACCTAAACATGCCGGTTTTACTAGATAGCACACCGGAGGAAAAAGAAACACAGCAACAAAAACCCTCGGTGGTGAAAGAATCACAGGTATCCCAACACCCTCAACTTAGACTCATGCATTGACTCTAATGCATATATGTGAAAGCTAAAACTGTGAAAGAAAGGAATACCTGTGAAGCCCATAGGACTCAGAGTCTGGCATGATGTTGGAGACCACCAAGGTCTCCAAAGCAGGACCAATCGCTGGAATAGGTGCAAGCGACATCATCCTGTTGAGCTCCAATTTTCTATTTTATCGGCTCTTCAGCTAGTCGAGACAACTTCTTTACTCTTTCTAACTCTTTTTCTTTGCTGGTTCTCTTGCGGTGTTTTCTTTTTCTTGATTTGTTCTCACCTCCTTCCTCTATAGGTTTCTCTTCTTGCAATCCCAACATCATTCTCATAACAGCTAGGGTCTCAACACAACCCTTCTCCTCAATATTCACATCCATAGGGGCTTCATCAATAACATTGATAACCAAAACCACCCTCATGTCTCTTGGTGGCTTCATCAATTTACACATATCAAACTTGACCAATTCATTGTTTAATCTGAATGTCAGTTCATTTCTTTCCATGTCGATCAACACTCTTGCAGTGGCTAACAATGGTCATCCCAATATTATGGGAACTTCAAAGTCCACTTCACAATCTAAGATTACAAAGTCAGCTGGGAATATAAACTTACCAATCTTTACTAGCACATCATACAATATTCCCACCGGTCGCTTTACTGAACGGTCAGCCATTAACACCCTCATGGTAGTTGGTTTGGGAGCTCCCAAACCCAACTGTTTATAGACTGCTAACGGCATCAAGTTGATGCTAGCACCAAGATCACATAAGTCTTTTTCAAAGTTGAATTTCCCAATAGTACAGGGAACAGTAAAAGCACCTGGATCTTCCTTCTTTTCCACTAACGATCTTGTAGAAATAGCACTGCAGTGGTGGAGGTTATCTTCTGGTTCAAAGCTCACTGACCTCTTCTTGGTAATCAAGTCCTCTATGAACTTGGCATATTCGGGCATTTGTTCAAGAGCGTCCACCAGTGGGATGTTCACTGATATCTGCTTGATCATGGTCATGAAATTTAGGAACTTGTTATCTTCCACTTTCTTCTTCAACCGTTGTGGAAAAGGAGGCGGTGGCCGACGCATCATAGTTGGAAGTTTTTCAACTTCCTTGATTTTATCTGTGAGCACTTGAGTAGTATCCTCTACCACATCGGGCTTTTCAACAGATACTCTCACACCCTCATCGACCATATTTTCAGCATCTACTAACTCATCTTCCTCAGCAACATTATTTTTCTGAGTCTGAATTACCGGATGTGATTCTGATAATATTTTACTGCTTCTCGTAGTGATCGCCATACAACTCCCATCATTCCTAGGGTTTTGAATGGTGTCACTTGGCAAGGTACCTGTCTTTCTTTGATTTAGAGACGCTGAGATTTGACTCACTTGCTGCTCTAATTGCTTGATCGAGGTGGAATGTGAATCCACTACTTGACTCATTGCTGATAATTCAGTCCTCATCTCCTTTACCCCGGAGTCAGTCGATTATACCTTCAACGGCATCTTAGCCATCATATTCTCTAGTTTGGACATCCCTAACTCATTGCTAGCTTTGTCACGATTCCCAGGTGGTATGTATAGTCTACCTCTATCGTCTTTGCTCCTCCAATCACCTTGTTCTCGACCCTTATAACCCGGCTTTTCATAGTAATTGTTCCGACCTTGGTTTCCTTGACCATAAGTCTGGAAACCACCCAAATAATTTGCCTCCTCATCAGATTCAAACTCTGCTGCTCTACCTTGGGAACCCACAGCTTTCACTTTCTCCATACCTCCTGACAACAAATGTTTTATCAGTAGGTCTATTTCCGTTTTTAGATGGGCCATATCTTGGTCCCGCTTTTCCTCTTTCCTGCGTTATTCCACTGACATACCAACTGCATAAGTACTAGCAGCTACCTCTGTATCCCGTGTATACCAAGCCCTGTTGTTTTTAGTGAGCCGGTCCAAAATAGTTGTGGCATCGATAAAGGTAAGACCCATAAATGCTCCACCTGCTGCATTATCTAGTGTCGGCTTGGTAGCCAAATTCAGTGCCCTGTAGAATGTCTGCATCAAATAATTATCGGTCAACTGATGGTTTGGGCATTATGTCAGCTTTTTCTTGAACCGCAACCAGGTCTCATGTAAAGCCTCATGAGGTTGTTGTCTGAAGTTGCTAATTTCATCCCTCAACTGTATCATCCTAGAGGGAGGAAAGAACCTTTCTAGGAAAGCTCCTTTCAACTCTCCCCAGGTTGTGATAGAGTCGGGCGTTAGCTCTATCAACCATAATGCTGCCTCATTAGACAGAGACAACGGAAATAACCTGAGCCTGATCGATGTCTGACTTACTCCAGGCAATTCGAATGACTTGCAGATACCCATAAAATTCATCAGGTGTCGGTTTGGATCATCACCAGCAACACCACGGAACAGTCCCTTTAAGTTCAACAGCTGGAGCATTGTGCTAGTAATGTTGAACTTAACCCCAGGCGATAGCGGAGGAAGTGCAATAGCACCCATGGCACCAACTCCATCTAAGTCGATATCCTCATCATCATCCAAAGCAAATTCCCTTGGTTGCTGTCGACCTCTACCCCTCTGCTGCTACCTTTGCTTTGCGGGGGCTATATTTTCAACACGCTTCGCAGCTCTACCATCACCCGCTGCAGCCTCATCATCCAGCCCAACATCGTCCTCAATATCATCAACATTTAAGTGTTGTTGGGCCTGCTGAGATGCAGCTAGTCTTGCGGCCTCTTGTTGTTGTGCGTTCATGTTGTGCCTTAGAGTTCTAGCAAGTTCAGGGTCGTAAGTTAATATCGGTTCACCCGAGCGTCGGGTACTTGGCATGCACAACTCTGTACCCTGTAACAAACAAATACAACAAATAAAAGTAAAAGCAGAAAATATGACTAAGAGTCAAATAAATACACCGGACTTAATAAACAACTGTATTCCCCGGCAACGGAGCCAAAATTTGATAACGCTCAAATTACACCTCATATTAAGAAGCGTAAGCGGTCGTCGTCAAATATAGAACCCAACAGAGGTTGGGGTCTATCCCACAGGGAATAAGGTGCAAATTAAGTCGTTAGTGAATTAGATGACTAATAATCAATAGTTTTCGGTAAATGGGGGGTTTGTGTGATCAATATTTGAACAATGCAAATAATAAGTTACGAGTTTCAACGAGTATTAATCAATATGAGAATGAACTAGGGAAGTGTTCACCATGGCGTCGTAACAATTTCGACTCAAAGCTTAACCGGGTTCTTTCTATATGTATATCACGATGTGATTGAATTAATGGTATCATCTAAACGTTTCTCAACCAAATAGACGAATTTCCTTTTCAATTCTCTCGAACTTGAAAAGGTGAAATTTCTTATTTCAATCCTAAACATCAAGTAGATTAATCTAGTTACAACATTAATCATAAGACGAGAGTTGGTAGTCTCGAATCCTCGTAGTTAATCAAATTTCTTGGTTTTAATCTCTTTGTTCAAGCAAATCAAACCTAGGTATATTCTAATGTTTGCAACCATTAGAAAACATGAATAACGAATGAATAACCACGTGACAACATATAAATTTAACCCAATGCTACCCGGAATCTATATTGCTACTTTTGTCATGGCTCCCACAACCCTAGTTGTGGGAAATTAGCTACTCATGCTATTAGAGAAAAAGAAAATAATAGTGTTCATAATATAAAGAAAAAGATCTTACAATAGATGAACACAAGCTTCTAGTTTTCCAAGAACAAGCAACCAATAATTTCCAAGAACAATGGAGGAAGAAGAAGAATACGTTGGTGTCGTATTTTTCCTCTCAAAAAGTCATCCCAATTAGTCTCTAGAAATATTTGGTAATGAATAATAAAATAACCCTAACACAGGGTATATATAGTAGTCCAGGAAATAAAGTCCAAAAATAGAATTTTTGGAATCCCGCGTCGCGTTGACGGGTCGCCTAACGGGCCGTCAAGCATGTGACTGGCCGTCAAGTGAACCGTCACTCTTTGGCAGTGGCTGAACTTCAACTGTCAAAGCTTGACGGCTTCCCTGACGGTCCGTCAGGTCTGTGACGAGCCGTCAAGCCATCCGTCGCCACTATCCAGTGAAATTTTTTGGTAAGTCGTTGGGCCTGTGACGACTTGCTGGAAAATTCTGGTAAGTCGTCCGCCCAGTGAAGACTTGCTAGTAAATTGACTGTTTAGCTTGACGGTTGGTGTGACGACTCATCAAAACCCTGACGATTCGTCAATTGAGTCGTCACACTAACCAGTAGAGCTCTTTAGTGTCAAAAATCCATCTTTTTCAGTTTTGGTTCACGTTCCTGCAAGTTAAACATAAAACCCATCAAAAACAACAACGTTTGCTTGAAAACTCACGATTATTCTTTGTTAAAGGAGTCAAATATGTCGTAGAATGCCGACACATCTCTCTTGGCGATCGAAGCTTAGCTTTTTGTTATCTTGTAATTATGTACTCTATTTCTACTCGGAGACAGCTTTGTATATATTGTTTTGGACCCTTGTACTCCTTATGTAGATCCTGCTCTTATATGCTATGATACCAGGTTTTGGGTTTGGTAGAGCTTCCGCATTGTATATATTATTCATGTTATCTATTTTCTTCATCTTGTTCCCTTGATCCCACTTATTAATTGTTCTTCCACTTCGATTGCTAGATAGTAGCCCATTACTGACCGTTCTGGGCTACGGGAATTGGTTCGCCTACTATGGGGTTGTAGGTGCTATCATGACCGAGAAATTGATTCGTGACAGCTTTGTGTACCTATGTCTTCATGGAGAGAGTTGTTGGTGAAATAGGCACACAATGGAGGCTTGATGGGTCATTTTGGAGTGTCAAAAACCTTAGCTATTCTTAGTGAACATTTTTTGGCCTAAGATGATAAGAGATGTGGAAAGCATTTGTGTTAGGTATTTAGATTGTAAGCATGCTAAATCTTGTACCCATACCCATGTCTTGTATACCCTTTTGCCTATTCCTAGCGGCCCTTGGCTAGATATTTCCATGGACTTTGTTGTTGACCTCCCTAGGACTAGGAATGGTAAGGATTGCATCTTTGTTGTTGTGGATAGATTTTCTTAAATGGCTCACTTTATTGCTTGTCATAAAAGTGATGATGCATCTCATGTTGCTACTTTATTTGTTCATAATGTGATGAAATTTCATGGTGTTCCCCAAACAATTATAAGTGATAGAGATTCAAAATTTCTTAGCCATTTTGGAGGTATTTATGGGGAAATTTGGGAACAAAGTTGTTATTTTTTACTTCTTCTCATCCTCAAACGGATGGTCAAACTGATATGGTCAATAGAACCTTAGGTAACATGCTTAGGGCTATGGTTAAAGGAAAGTTAACTTCTTGGGAGGATCAATTGCCATTAATATAGTTTGCATATAATAGAACTATTCATAGATCTATTGGTATAACCATGTTTGAGTGTGTTTATGGCTTTAATCCCCTAACTCCATTAGATTTAACTCATTTGCCCAAAGATGTTATTGTGAGTATAGATGATAAAGCTAATGTAAAATCTATGAAAAACATCCATGAGAAAGTGAGATTGCAAATTGAGAAGTCCAACAAAGATGCAACCAAAAGAGCCAACAAGGGACGAAAAAGAGTTACTTTGCACCCAGTGATTGGGTATGGTTTCACTTTAGGAAGGAAAGATTTCCTAGCAAAAGGAAGAACAACCTTTTTTCCAAGAGGAGATGGATATTTTTAAGTGCTTGAGAAGATTGGAGATAATGCTTACAAAGTGGACTTACTAAGTGAGTATTTGATCCATAATATTTTCAATGTTAGTGACTTATCTCTTTTTGATGTAGGTGTGGCAAATTCGAGGATGAATTCTTTTGAAGAAGGGGAGAGTGATGTAAATCAAAGTGACACTACTTCAAGAAGGCTGTTCACAAGGATTCAAGCTATGGACCTTCAAGTATTGCAAACTTTATGTATGAAGATGGAATTTTTGGAAGGCTCCAACATGGAAGACTTGAAGATATTTAATATATTAAGTGCTCTACATTTTTTATTAGCTTGTAATTTTAATGAGGAAAAATGAGTCTTTCCTTACTACTTTTAACCCTTAGTATAAATAGTAGAATATTATGGTTTCATAGTTAGTTTTTGACATATTGTAGAATAGTGCCTCTTGTGAGATCTTGAAAATCCTTTGTTGAATTTCAACATTTGCAAGTAAGGTTACTACATTTTTGAGAATTCTAATAGATTAGGTATTTTTTAATTCTCAATTTAGTGGTTTTTGGTTAGTTTCACCATTACATCTTTTAATTATTTAAATTTAATTATCTCTATCTCTCTTTAAATTCTACCTCTTTATTTCTATCTTGTTTTACCTTCTTGTTTCATATAAATATCTAGTTTGTGTTCACGAGTTTCAGAATGATTTTTGAGGGTGTGATTGGAGATTTTTTGAAGTTGAGTTGTAGCTGATATTGCTAGTACTGGTATGGGCGTGGCTGCGGTGCTGTGATCGCACTTGCACAGCTGCCCTTGTGGTCACTAGCTACACCTGCAGTGTTGGGTGATGTCAGTAGGGCATCGCCCTACGCTGCTTTTCCCGCCCCTGTGGTGCTGCCCCTGCGGTGTATGTGTTGCACCTGCAAAGCCAAAGGTTTCCATTGACCTTCACCCTATGGTGGTCTAGCGGCAGATGCGTCACCGAACCTACATCAATTTGACCGCAGGTGCATCGATCGCCGGGAGTTTTAAATGAAGTTCTTCTTCATTTCTCTCATGTCCTCCATTATTGAGCTCGGTTAAGTGGGAGAACCACCATTTTTCGGTGATTTACTGAGCTATTGAGGTAAGACTCTTCCCTCTCTTGTTCTATTCCATGTATGACTCTTTATTTTGCGTTTCGTTCTTGAAATTGGGTCCTATATTGCATGATTCCTCTTCGATCAAAATGTCCTATTTCAGACCATTTGAGGTTTGAATTCTCTTTTAATTTTTCCCAAACTCGGGCATGCACCCTGCATCTCATTGAGAGCATAATTATGAAAAAAAATCATTTCATTAAGCGCACCCCGAGGGTTATTTTTTGACTCGATTTCTGGCCTAAAATTTTTTATAGCAATATGGGTGCCATTTTTCTCGTTTTGACACATGTATTATATTTATGATAGCGTGGAAGCATTTCGAGGCTATCCAAAAGGTTAGGCACATAATTGATAGTTCGTGCTTGCAATTTGGCTCCAAGGTAGGTTACAATTTAATTTTTTTTAGACCTAATTTAGTTAGATTTTATATGTTATAAGCTGCATGAACATTAGGGTAATTTTAAGAATAGAATTAGGCTTAAATTTTATTTCCATATATTTGGCCATTCCTGATCTGTAGAATAGAATTATACTGTTTATTTTTAGTTTAGGATGTTGTAGCCCTAGTTATGTTAGGATGAAATCCTTAGTATAGGCTTGTGGTGCTAGTCATATTAGCGGAGAGATTTGTAGTACTTTTCTATGTATTTATTATTGTTATTGTATAACTATGGGCCCGAGGCCATTGTTTTCGACTGGACGGAGTTCCCAGTGAGTACCTTATTTTGAGGGAGCCTTTGCCTTATCTTTGGTGTATATTCCTACATTTACTTGACTTCTGTACTACACATATTTATTTCCTGCGTATATGAACTTGGTACATAAAGGGGTTTTCTAATAAAGAAATGTTGGTTTTTCTGAGTTAAAAGGAGGTTTTCACTGTTACTACACAATACGAATTTCTAAAAAGGAGTTGTACTACTTTAATACTGATTTTGGTTTTTAAAACTAAACACCTCACTTTTTACTGGTTTGAGTTCCGTGGTGGGTATTTTTACTTATTGTATGTCTGATATAAGATTCCGGACCAATATTTACTTATTGCATGTCTGATGTAAGATTCTGGATCCATATTCACTTATTGCATGTCCAATGTAAGATTTCAGACCCACATTCACTTAGTGCATGTCCAGTGTAAGATTCCGAACCCATATTCACTTATTGCATATCCAATGTAAGATTCTGAACTCATATTGCATCGGACTCATATTGCACCACATCCATCTCATGCAGCACTGTATTGTATGTTGATTGTTCCCCTTTAAGTGCTTGGTTCCCTTTATTATTAATACCTTCACCATTGGTTAGATGATGCTTCTTTGCATATGATAACTAGATTTATGTAGATCCCGATAGCTAATTTACTTTTCTGTATCTTATAATATATATTGTCTTTCTGAGGTAGGTCAACCTAGTACCCCATATTTTGGTACTCATACTACACTTCTGCATCTTTTTATAATGCAACACCTAGTATGAGCCACCCTCAGTGACCATCCACTCATTCGTGGTCAGCTGCTATTTGGATCATGATGAGCTCTCGGCGTTTGGAGATCTTTACTGCTTTTATTCTACTCTCCAATATATATATATATTATATTTTGGATAGACAGTGTATGTTGTATAGCTTTATTCTATACTTTAGGTTCTCTTGTACTGGTGACACCAGGTCCAGGATTGGTCCTTATATATATTTTATATCTTTTCCGATCTCTCTAGGACCACTTTTGTATATTTTGTATAGTAGGTATTTATATACATATATATATATATATATATATATATATATATATATATATATACTGTTGGCCCATATTTTATTATGATTTCTTTTCTGCTTATCTTTATTTAAATGTTTTATTGTACTTTCATATTCCTTGGATTGGCTTGCCTACTGGAGAGTTTTAGTAGGCGCCATCATGGCCCGATTTTGGATCATGATAGGGACTAAGAATTTGATAATAAAAGCAATCAATCTTCACTCCAATGGTGTAGGGTATGAACTTGCTCTCCAAGCTTGCCAAAGATTGCATGAAAAATCAAAGATATATTTCCAGACGGCTGGAAAGAGTTTTATGTGGATTGGGGTTTCTAAAAGTGTGAAATAACCAAATTGGGTATAGCTGGAACTTGTCAACCGCACATGTGGAACATTCAACGCAAGTGCATGGCTGTTGTGGCATGAAAAGTGTCATAAGTGCGGAACTCAACGGACGTCAGCACCTCCGCAGGTGTGGAACTACTCCACTGGTGCGGAGTCGCAGCTGCGGCAATTCATCTATAGGTGCGCCCTCGGTGGTAAAGTGATTTCTCCGCTGGTGCGGTTTGTTCCAAGCTGGCGCGGGTGCACTGCTGCGCTCCTTCTCACGCAGGTGCGGGAGTCCTGGCAGCTTTATAGTGTAATTTTTCTCCTTCTTGCTCCTCTTTAGTTCCTTTTGTCCCAATTGCTCCACATTCTCATCATAATCAAATCACCTGCAATATAATCAAAACACGCTATAAGTACTCTCATATTACAATTAAAGGACACAATATCATAGAAAAAGAGATCATAATAAGTGGTAAATTCACCACTTATCAACACTCACCATAATTCCATAATCACAACAATATTTATAACCACCTCCTACTTCTAACTTCATCCGGAAGCGACATGATCAAATAGGAGTTTTTGACAAAAAAATAATATCAACACTAATTTATAGATTTACAAATGACTCTATGATAGTACACTAGATCAGAAAATCAGAAATCTTATGAAATCATGTCAAAAAGAAAGAAATAGTCTTAACATATCCTGAATTCGAGCTCGAATAACTTGATGTATATTATCGATTTTCTTTTGGTGATCGAATATAACGTTAAAATAATTTTCCCCCAAAACTATCTTAAACATATATATATATATATAGCAACATGTTCACAAAGAATATAAACTAGTTTCTTTTTTCTAATAAAATGAGACCATCTGTCTCTTTTTTTATTTTTAAAAAGGATATAAACTAGTTAATCCTTAATGGAAAATAAAAAAGAAATGGGAGAAGCATATATGTTGGATATGGTCGCATTATCTTTTCTTGAAACATTTATTAAGTAACTGCACTACATATATGAGTTAAATTATGTAATAAGCGGACATGTATATATGCAGCAGACAACTGACCTTTTAAAAAAGGAATTTTAGCACACAATTGGTTCACTTTATCTAATTGATATAAAGTGTCACCACATATTTAGTTAATTATTATACACTCCAGTTCACTTCCATGTGGGAATGGAGTGGCACCACAAGACTATTTTTATTCCATTACGTATATACTTAGATATTGCATAGGTTCGTGATAAAATATATATATAAATTATTAAATATATTACAATTAATAAAAAAAATTGAATAAATACTACCTCATATAACAATATTTTTTTATAAATAACTAGACTTACTATCTTCGTTAAAATAGTAATAAATCATAAACCTCTTATAAACACAAATACATGCGCAAATAGATCTTAACTAGAGAATATATTTATAAATATTTAAGACATTTTAGGAAGGCATTAAGAATATTTTTTTTATCAAATTTTAATTTAAATCAAATGTCCATGAATACATAGGGAATTATAATAAAATACTCAAATTTAGGCTAGTAAGCCTTCGACACGGGATGAAGGATAACTTTAAATATTTGGAGTGTTAAAAAGAAGTTGCACTAATTCCAGATTTGTTATGGACTCTATCAGAAAATCAAGAAATAATAGAAGATGTAGACAAAACTTCTTAAAAGTCCACAAAGGAACGGATCATTATGCAGTTAGAGTGACGAAGACAACTCTAATAATGAGCATGATGACTTCACCAACGTATGCTTCATGACTATTGGAGAATCAAGTGCGATAACAACTAAAACTTGCAATAATTGTGATGATTTAAAAAAATCTTTTATATCATGCTATTGCTGATTTGAATCATGTGTTTAATGATTTTAGAAACATTCAAAAAGAAAAGAAGGACGGGGAAATTAAATTGAAAGTTTGTGAAATTGAAAGGATTTTCTTCATGAAGAATTTCATGAACTCAAAATGTAGATAAATGGTTTAAAACAATCCTTCAGTCAGATCTCTTTTAAGTCTAACCAGTCAACTTACTCAAATAAGTCAATTGGTAAAAGACCTATTAGTGACAATCCTGGGTCTAGCAGAACTTACTTGGATTGTATCACGAATATCAGAAAAAAGATGTCTTCCTCCAGTAAGTCAAGTGGGATGAGGTCTTCTAGTGATACATCAATTGTTAGATAATGCCAAGAATAAGTCACTAGAGATCCCTACTCTCATTCCTGCTACTATTGTGACAAAAGTGGCCGCAAATATTACAAATACAAGTTTTATTTTTCTCACTCACCAAGTTGAGTTTGTAAACCCAAAAATAGATCCAATGATTCTAATGCAAAAGGACCCAAGGTTTCTTGGGAACCTAAAATAAAGTAAATTCTTTGATTTGCTGGAGCACCATATGATAAGGTCAAAGGGAAAATAGTATCTTGATAGTACGTGTTCTAATCGCATGATCGGGAACAAAAACCTTTTCAAATCTGTAAATGATTATGATGGAGGAGCTATTAGTCTTGGGGATAACTCAAAAGGAATAGTAATTGGTATTGGAACAATTTCTTTTAGGGCCTGTTTGGAAAGCCACCCTGATAATTGGATTTGGTGTAATTGAGTGTAATTACACAGCCTGACATGTTTGGTTGGCCAGGTAATTACTTGGTCAGCAGGTAATTGGGTGTAATTGGCAGGGGTAATTACACTCTCCAATTCACAGGGGGAGCTGTGAATTGCTGGTAATTACATGGTGTAATTACAAGCTGATTACTTTCTAATTTCGCCTTTTTATTTCTATTATTTTAAATTCTTTTTTATTTTTATCATTTTAATAATTTTAAAAAATATATTTTTTATTTTATATTATTTATATTTCATTTCTAAATATTTACTTCTTGTGATTCCATGTAATTGTTCGTATTATCTATTTTATGTTTATTTTTTTCATTTAGCATAATTTAGTTAGTATTCTAATTTTTAAATTAAAGTAGAATTCATTGTTGAATAAAGTTATATACTTACGTTTTTCTTTTCTTTTGAATCATATTTAGATACGTCATATTGAAATTTGACATAAGAGTATTATGTTAACTTTTTTGTTTTGAATTTTGAACTTATGTTATATTTTCAGTTCCAATTTATTTGTTTTACTAGTATTGGCTTGATATTTCACATTGCAAGCCATTCATTTTTTAGTTAAAATTGATAGATTATCTTTTTATCAAATATTTAAATAATTTTATGACATTATATTTATAATATTAATCTTTTTTGTTAAACATGAATTTCATGATGTTTTTTAAAAATTATGTAATTTAAGTTTGCCCAAGATATGTGTTGAAAAGGGCGCCGCTTGGTCCGGTTAGAACCGCTACTGGGTTAGAACCGTTGGACAATGAGATAATAAGAGTATGTACGGTGGTCCTGACAGGCCCTTTGCTCAGGTAAAAGAGTTAGTTTCTTCCATACAGTCTTAAGAAATTACATGAAAATTCTCGAAGATTTCAGATCTTATGCCTGCGTTTATGCGCTTGTATAAGGATACTGAATAGCTAGATCATAGATCATGGCGGACTACCGCCCGGTCTGCGATCCTGCAACCTTGGTATCAGAGCATAGACACTGTTCATGGTATATATGAGATAGATGTGAACATACTTGATGTAGATATGGAACTTATTTGTTTATGGATCCCGGAGAACAAAGTACTAAAAGTACTAGACTTGAAGAGGTTGATATACCTCAAAATCTTGATTTGTTAAACAAATGGACGATTCCTAAAGTTCCGATCAAAACCATTTATGATTATGGTTGGTTTGATAAACTTTCTACAAAACAGTTGATTAAAACAACTGAACAATCTTTAGCATTGAATTCTTCTGAACAGACTATTCGTTTATTAAATAAACGTGATATTGATTTTTATAAGAATCAGTATAATTACTTGCATATTGGCATGGTTCAAATTGCTTTTAAACCACTTACCCTTAAAGGGTTACCAGAAACCTTTTTAGCCGCCCTAAGGGATGCTAGAAATCTAAATTTTAGACAGTCTCTTATGGGTTCGATTGAATCCACTGTGGCCTATGGTCCAGTCTATTTCAATACGCAACCTAATTTGCAATTATCTTTATCCGATATTAATATACTTGAGGCTTTAACATTAAATGTTAAAACTCATGGTTATAACTATGTGCCAGGTTCAGAACTTATAAGTTTATCTTACCGAATTTATTTTAAATTATTATCTACTTTGAATCCGAAGTGCAAGTTATACGATACTTCTGATCAAACTATTTTAGTCGAAACTAATTTCGCCAAATCAAAGGTCACTACCAGGAGACCAATAAAATGGGAAGAAATTAATTTTCCAACAACTTGGACTCTTGATTCGGTTATATCTCCTAATCAATTAACGGATACAGTTACAAATTCTGAGTATTCTCATATTTCTCAAAATTCTGATGGAAGGGTTTGTATCCAATTTACAGAAAGTAGCTATGCTCCTCACAGGCAGTCTTTGTCTAACCATAGACTCATGCCTCCGGTAAGTTCTGTTTATAACAGAAGATCTCTCAGTTACAGATCTGTGCCTGATATTCAGCATATTTCACCGATTGACCCTCTTTATGGTCCAGCACGAAATCGGGCTGCTTCTCTCCACACTATAGAATCTGATAATAACTCTGTTATTGAAAAGGTTAAAATTAGCCCCGATTCTAATATTGTGCAGGCTGAAAATATTCTTGATGACAGTTCTGATAAGGACTTTCCAACTCCTTCTGAAATGGAGTTTGACATTAATAAGTGTTAATGATCCCACATGATCTATGATCTAGCTATTCAGTATCCTTATACAAGCGCATAAACGCAGGCATAAGATCTGAAATCTTCGAGAATTTTCATGTAATTTCTTAAGACTGTATGGAAGAAACTAACTCTTTTACCTGAGCAAAGGGCCTGTCAGGACCACCGTACATACTCTTATTATCTCCTTGTCCAACGGTTCTAACCCAGTAGCGGTTCTAACCGGACCAAGCGGCGCCCTTTTCAACACATATCTTGGGCTAAAGAGGTCATGGCTTGCTACAGGCTTGCCAGACAGAGATAATAAGAGATGTTCTAGATCCGACTGTACCACCATCTCAGAACCAAGTCAAGAAATTTCATAAAAATTCCGTTCTATTTTAGAAAAGTTTAGATCCGTTCATGGTGCATATAGGAGAGACGTTAGATACAAGACATAGATATGGAAGACGTTTAGCCGGACATAGTCCTGGCTAGGAGAAGAGTACTGTAATTAAAAATTTGAAAGAAAAGTAACTACCTTGAAGGATGGCCAAGATCCCACAGTTGTTTAGCAAAAACTGATCCAAAATTTTATTGATCGTCGGAACAGTGGCTAAAGCTTTTGTATTTTCTCTTTACAAAATTGAAAAGAAAAGAGAGGATTCTAATTTTTGTTGTGTCCTCCTACTGAACAAGGTGAGGACTTATATAGAAAAATAACGAATCTATGTACATTATTGGGGGTCCCATGTGGGTCCCTAAACAGTAAATTTACTGTTTTAAACAGTCCATACACTGTTGATCAGTCCATACACTGTTGATGGTGACAGCCACCTGCATCTGTCTTCTAGTCAATATTATTCATTTTTTCTTTACCACGTCTTTTATCCATGGCCTTCAATGTTTGAAGCAAATCTTCTGCCTCATGTATCTCTTCTGTAGATAATATAATATCTTCTTCATGACGTTGAGATTCTTCACCTGATATCTCACTTCTCATAGAAGTGTCTGATTTATCGATTTGATCGATTCCTTGAAGCAAGCTCTTCTTCATTTTTTCAAGATATTCGTTGACCATTGCTTCTTTATCTCCGTCTTGGGTGGAGATTCTTCTGGAAATATGCCGGATGGATGGGTTATCAATACCAATATCCTTTGGAGGAATTTCTTTATATAACTTGATAGTGTTGATAATAGTATCAACCAGTTCTTGTCCATTTATCTGCTTGGTTCTGGGATCTTTTTTCAATAGTTTTTCCCAGAAATTATTGTAATATACACGATATAGACAAGGAACATCCTCCTCTGTGAACCCTATTTCTGGAATCCATTTATGAATCCAAGGAATAGAGAATTCTATAAAGAAGTACATTTGGTCAATCTTCTCTAACCAACATATATGATACTCGTGGTATAAATTTTGAAGAAAAGGAGATACCTTTTTCCATTCTTTGTATAACTGTAAAAACTTTTCTGGTAATATTTGAATAGTAGGGCCGTGGTATGACCACCAATTAATAAACCAATTTGGAATAGGTTCAGCAAAAACCTTTGAACAAATTTTTACAAACCAAGTATGTTTGTTTTTTTCATTATTATAAAATAAGGTTTTACTAAATGCTTGGATATAATCCCAATATGTGAAGTTCATAGGTATACCTTTAACAACCAGCTGTCTTTCTTTCATGGTAGACAACCCCCACTCTTCAACAGATATGATCTGTTTGATGATTATTTTAGAGAAGTTATAAACATTCTCTTCTGGGGTATAACCCGTAGGACAGAAGTGCTGAATTTCCGCACTACCCATACTTGTCAAAATTTTTTCATAATAGGATCGAGTCTTATAAGACTCACCCGGGAAATATAATTGTCACGACCCGATTTCTCGGTCATGATGGCACCTACAACCCCCGGTAGGTGAACCAATCCGTGTAGCCCAGAACAGCTAGTAATGGGCTACTATCTAACAAATAAGAGAACAAGACGAATAAAATAGATAATATGAATGTAAATATATACAAATGCGGAAAACTAAACCAAACCCCAAGACTTGGTATCATAGTACAGAGCCAAACTACATACATGGAGTACAAGTAACCAAAACTATATATACAGATGTCTCTGAATGGAAATAGAGTACATGAATCAAAAGATAAACTAAAGCTAAGCTCCGATCGCCAAGAGCTCACCCTCAGCCTGAAGTAGTCCTCAACAGAGCTCCAAGCACGAATCTCAATGATCTACCGGCGATGGCCCACACTAGGATCTGCACCCAAAGATGCAGGGGGTAGGGGTGAGCACCAAATGCGAAGCATAAGGTACCCAGTAGGTATCATAGGCCGACTGGGCACATATAAGATAAAAGCGCAGTAATAGACAGAATAGAAGCAAGTAGTCACAGAATCAACGAAAGGTACACAGGAACTAGCCCAGAGGGAAATCAACAGAACCACAGATGAGGCTAGTAAGCAGAATATACACACCAAAGGCACAGGTGAAAGTAAGAAACAACGCACCTGGGATCCTTGCAATAACAGTGCATATAAAATAAGTTTACGAAAGGGACGGTATACCGGTAACCTCAAGTGTAAGAAGAAGAGAGAAAGAATAATAATAGGCATGCTCAAGACATGAATCAATACTCAACTAATCATATCAACCTCAAATCCAGAACCTAACACCCTAGCAGTACCAATCTCATACTTATCCATAATAGAGAACCATTCTGTAAATAAATAGCAAAAGTCTATCTACAGTCCCTCGGCCGCCCATACAACCGAGGAACACAAACAAGTGAAAACAAACCCTTCGGCATCCCATACTACCGGAGCGTACAATCAGCAAACA
This sequence comes from Jaltomata sinuosa, assembly GCA_003996215.1. Lineage (NCBI taxonomy): Eukaryota > Viridiplantae > Streptophyta > Magnoliopsida > Solanales > Solanaceae > Jaltomata > Jaltomata sinuosa. The sequence continues at coordinate 190,249 of QJPP01003491.1, forward strand.
GCAAACAAGGGTGGAACCTCAAACCATGAATGATATGATGCATGAAGATCTCAAGTGCCATAGTATCTCTGTATGTACCTCCTCCGGCGCCGATCCGGCCCAGCAGGTAGGTTCCATGGAGGGTCTCTGCCCGTATACCTCTACTCCCCCGTATACCCCTCTTCCGGCACACGCAGCTCGTAGCTCCTGGCCCGGATAGCAAGGTCCATGGAGGTCCTCGACCCCATACCATATCTCAGTATCAGAACATGTATCAAGATAGAGTCCCAGTCTCAATATCAATATATAGAACCAGTCTCAAATATGCATGCCCAGACCCTGTCCAGGACTAAAAATAGTAGGAAAATATCTGAAAAACCCCTCCAAGGGTGCCCGGGCGTCGCCGGGTCTAAACAGTAAAAAGTCATCTCATGTGCTCGGTCCAACCGAAGCTAAAAATCATCTCTAGTAGTAAGAAAACTCATCTAGCACTCCGGCCCTGCCGAGTCTAGTGATAATAGTAAACCTGATGATTTTAAACCACAAGTGAAATCAACCATTTCCAAATCATTTCCATAAAAAACGGCCCCCTGGGCCATGCAAGGTTTAGAAAACAGTGTCAGTAGGCCCAAAGCCAAAACCACTGTAAAACATCGATAAAACCTCTTTATATGCATGGAAATGATATGCTCACACACAACAATAGCTGCTCAACAGCTTACAATCAACCTACCCACCCTGCACAGGCCCACAGCTACTCAGCAAGCATAACCAGCCTAGAAGGATAAATCTATGCCCGGGACTCGCGGACATTCCCAAAATCCCACCTTCTATGTTCCAGAGTCAATAAGGCCTCGCAGGACCACAAGGGTAAATAAAATATATCCGCAAATACTACAAACAACGGAGGAATGAAAATAGGCGGACATGAATAAAGCGGTCAAGGTCTGTGGTACCAACCTAATAAACCAACCCAAGGATGCCCATTAATACAATTTTATTCTATATATACGGAGTCTGGGGAAATTAAACCGTAACCTACCTGTCGTCCGACGACAAGCTGCTGGAACACGATGTCCAAGCTCGAACCACTCCGAGAGAATCCAAAATTAAGTCGGAATCGGAATCGAATTTGGGAAGAAATAACTTGACAAGATAATTGATTTACTTTTCGATGTTTCCGTACCACACTACTTTGGATAACCCACAAATTCCCTTTACACAATATATCTCAACAGTGCTAGATCAGTTGTGTAGCTTAAAGAGTTGTGAAGCCAAAGAATGTATTTAGAAAGGCATGGAAATATAATCCTTACTCGTAGTGGAATTGAGAACTTTACAACCCACTAGCTATAATTAGTAACTTGCTACCTACATACTATAATTCATTGTAAATTAAATTGATATGGCACACTTAGGAGTAACCCACGTAGATGGTGGACTGCTGGCCACATGATGAATTATTTGTTGGACACTCCCTCCACTTCCACGTGGAGTGGAGGTGTCCACACCAAAATTCTTTATCTCATTATGTGTATATTCGGGGATTGCGTAAATTCATGGTAAAATAATTAT